>CM064487.1:40776585-40815801 GCA_032716605.1 Paralithodes platypus | reverse complement strand
ACAGCCATTGTCAACTATAACAACTTATAACAAACCAAGCAGCTAGTACCCCTTAAGACACAAACTACAGCATTGTCAACTATAACAACTATAACAAACCTAGTACCCCTTAAGACACAAACTACAGCCATTGTCAACTATAACAACTATAACAAACCCCAAGCCAGCTAGTACCCCCTTAAGACACAAAACTACAGCCATTGTCAGACTATAACACACGATAAAAAACAACCAAGCAGCTAGTACATCCTTAAGACACAAAACTACAGCCATGTCAAACTATAAAATTATAACAACTATTAACCAAACCACGCATAGCTTAGTACCCGCCTAGCTAAACACAAATACTACAGCCATTGTGCAACTATAACACCCTTATAACAAACACAAAGCAGCTAGTAAGTCCTGAAGACACAAATACGCCATTGTCAACTAGTAAAAACTATAACAAACCAAGCAGCTAGTACCCCCCTTAAGTACACAAACTACAGCCGCATTGTCAACTATAACAACTATAATCAAACGACCAAGCAGCTATGTACCATTTAAGACACACATAACAGACATTGTCAAAACTATAACAAACCAAGGAGCTTAGTACACACTTAAGACACAAACAGTCCAACTACAGCCATTGTCAACTATAAACAAACCAAGCAGCTAGTACACATTAAGAACACAAACTACAGCCATTGTCAACGTAAAACAACTATAACAAACAAGAGAAGTCTAGTATCCACTTAAGGACACAAACTAGCAGCCATTGTCAACTATAACAAACCAACGCAGCTAGTACCACCCTTAAGACACAACACAGTCAAACTACAGCCATTGTCAACTATAACAAACCAAGCAGCTAGTACCCCCTTAAGACACAAAACTACAGCCATTGTCAACTATAACAACTATAACAACAACCAAGCAGCTAGTATCCATGTTAGACCACAAACTACTCCCAGCATGTCAACTATAAAACAAACGCAAGCAGCTAGTACCACCTTCAGACACAAACAGTCAAACTCTAGCCATTGTCAAACTAGTAGACTCAATTTTAGCTGTACCGTAGCTTGTTGGATCGGATTACTGTGAATCTGATACCACCGCCGCTAAAGGGGTTCGTGTCCACTGGCCTTATGAGCGGTTTTTAGTTTGTTCTACTGGAACCCCTCAGCAAGCTTAAAATTATCAGCCCCTCGACCCCCCTTGAAGATACATGTGTACACTTTTGGTTAAAAAAAAATGTCACAAACCGAAGTTCGGGTCCCTCTTAAATTAAAGGGCTCGCTATCGGTCGCTAGGGAAAAATATCAGACGGCACAGAAGTGGCACAGAAGGTCTTAAAATTGACCGAAATGAGGCGAACGTTTTTAAAATCGCCAAGCCACTGGGGCTAACGTCTCAAGATCTCAACATCAATGGGGCTAAACTTAAGGGAGCCAAGGGGTCAAGAAAAACAATCCCTCAAGTGGAAATCTCCCCTTAAAGCTCCCTCTCCCTGTAGACGAAATGCGACGCGCGCCGGGTACAATCAAGGCCAAACAATGATTCTGTTAAGGGGGAGTAGGACGGGTGTTAGTCGCTTTTCAGAGCACCCCCTTCTCCTGCACGTTTAGCCCATTCCTTTGTAGATTATAAGACGTGCGTGTCCAGTGGTTTGGCGATTTTGAGACCTTTACGCCATTTCTTTGTCAATATTAAGACCTTTCGTGGCCATTTAGGTGATCGATTTTTTTCCTGGCAGAGCGATAGGAGAGCCTGTAATTTTAAGAGGAATCGGGCTTCAGCCTGGACATTTTTCTACGGAAAAATGTACAAATGTATCTTTGAAAGGGGGTCGAGGGGTGTTATTTTTTTTAAGCTTGAGGGACGTCCTGCGAGGGAAACTAAATAATTACAAACATTAAAAGAATAATCAAATAAATACGGCAATCTCTCCTTAAGCTCCGAGACTAATGCGACGCGCGAGGTAAATCAATCCAAACAATGAGTCGGGGTAACGCTCAGGACTGTACACACCTCAAGTGAGTCTGGTAAACGCTCAGCACTGTACAAACCTCACGTCAGTATGTACACACCTCACGTCAGTATGTTACGCAGGACACACTTCACCACTTGGCAAATTAGGGTTATAAGGAAGATGGAGCTGTAGTGAATCTTTCAGTTCATGAAATATTATTCATCAAGCATTTCATCACACACTCATAAATTGTGCATATCTGCTTAAATGTCGATGTTTATGGCTCCAACTTGCTTGTAGCCTAAAACTGGCACGTAAAGTAGTACTGTAAACAGAGACGGGGAAGCTGTCCAGATTGTGTTGTATGGCCATCATAGCTATTATCACTTAATCCTATGTCGTACCAGGGGGGTCTTTTTAATTAACTTCCCCAGTTCCGCTCCATTATATTGGAGATTTTAAGACGTGTCACCCCATAAGTTTGGCGATAATATGACGTTTCACCCCATACAGGTGTCGATATTTTTCTGGGCGAGCAATAGCAAGCCTGTAACTTTTTTTAAATTGGCCTTAGGGTGAGTTAGGTCAGAAATTTTTTCTATCGAAAAATTGATACATTTACATGAAGGGGGTTTGGGAATCTGGGTGTGTTGTAGTTTAAGGTATGTCCTGTATTCTAAAGGTGTGTATCGCAGGATAGTGACGTCATGTATATGTTAATGTGTGTGGTTGGAGGTGAGGTTGTGTTGGGGTACACATCAACTGGCCCGGTACAAGAACCTACGCATTCTTCACAGTCAAGTCATATACGCATTAACCATTGTGTTGAACCCTCTGTAATGCAGGTGACCTTCCATGTTTCTATTATTTCATAAGGTGCACCTCGTGAAGAGTTCTTGGGCCTACCATCGTTCCAAAAAATATGTTTTCGGTTGTATTGTTACCATGTCAAACAGCTGATGCTGGAGACCCTGCATACAAATCACGATGTTCCCTTCATAGTATGATATTGTAATATTTCATGCTACAAGTTACCTGGGCAGGTAACGTGGATGATGACCATCAAAATACTGTTTTAAATTGGTGTGCAATAATGGCAGACAGATGAAAACGCAATAATATGAACATGGCGGCAAAAAAAAAAAAAAAAAAAATATATATATATATGTGTTCCCCCGGTGATATACTGGCTACGTAACAGGACTGGTTGGTTGTAAGGATCTGTTGAGGTTACACCAAGGAGGCTTATACTGGCTTATACCGGTCTGTTGGGATACACCTATACAGGGGCTCACGGTCAAGGGACTACCTGCATTTGCTCACTGAACTTCACGGTCAGTTTTGTGTAGTACAGTTCGGATACAGAAGGAGACTACTGAATTGACCACTTGTGCGTTTCGCGCTATAAGGAAGTTGACGTTGTAAACATCGATAAATATTAGAATTATAGCTACTATATGGATGTAGCGCATATATAACCACAGAAAGTCAGATTTAGCCAAGTTTTCATATCTCACAAACTCACATAACGTTTGTAGGCCTATATATGTTAAATTACGATGTTTACGGTTCCAACTTCCCTATAGTCAGAAACTCGCAAGTCGTCCATTGAAATTGTTAATATCCGTATTACCCAAAAACTATCTGTGTGTGTGTGTGAGAGAGAGAGAGAGAGAGAGAGAGAGAGAGAGAGAGAGAGAGAGAGCGAGAGAGAGAGAGAGAGAGAGAGAGAGAGAGAGAGAGAGAGAGAGAGAGAGATAGAACAACCGCAAAAGGAGGTAGGAAAGACAAGGGTTTGGAACAGCTGCGTGGTTTGCACTATTCGACGGAGGCCTTCAGGCGTTTGCAACGCTTGTTATTAAGCGTTTATTGACAATTTTATTATACATTATAATGTATATACACAGTTTACATGTGTACCGTAAGTAGTGTATCACAAGTATGTGGCAGGTTCATATAGTCTACAATCGAATATTAACCTTAATAATTTTTTGTTTTATAAATCAATAGTTTTTCAATATACCCGGTACTTCGTCAGTGTGTCATATTGTGTTCCTCCTACTTGTGTGTCAATATACCCGGTACTTCGTCAGTGTGTCATCTTGTGTTCCTCCTACTTGTGTGTCAATATACTGTACTTCGTCAGTGTGTCATATTGTGTTCCTCTACTTGTGTGTCAATATACCCGGTACTTCGTCAGTGTGTCATATGTGTTCCTACTACTTGTGTGTCAATATACCCGGTACTTCGTCAGTGTGTCATATTGTGTTCCTCCTACTTGTGTGTCAATATACCCGGTACTTCGTCAGTGTGTCATATTGTGTTCCTCTACTTGTGTGTCAATATACCCGGTACTTCGTCAGTGTGTCATATTGTGTTCCTCCTACTTGTGTGTCAATATACCCGGTACTTCGTCAGTGTGTCATATTGTGTTCCTCCTACTTGTGTGTCAATATACCCGGTACTTCGTCAGAGTGTCATATTGGTGTTCCTCCTACTTGTGTGTCAATATACCCGGTACTTCGTCAGTGTGTCATATTGTGTTCCTCCTACTTGTGTGTCAATATACCCGGTACTTCGTCATGTGTCATATGTGTTCCTCCTACCTGTGTGTCAATATTCCCGGTACTTCGTCAGTGTATCATATTGTGTTCCTCCTACTTGTGTGTCAATATACCCGGTACTTCGTCAGTGTGTCATATTGTGTTCCTCCTACTTGTGTGTCAATATACCCGGTACTTCGTCAGTGTATCATATTGTGTTCCTCCTACTTGTGTCAATATACCCGGTACTTCGTCAGTGTGTCATATTGTGTTCCTCCTACTTGTGTGTCAATATACCCGGTACTTCGTCAGTGTGTCATATTGTGTTCCTCCTACTTGTGTCCCTAGATTCCTGTCCCCAACAGTACTGTAGATGGTGACCCTGAGAGTAGGTGTCCCGCTGTACCCACCACCCTTGGATGTTGGGTACGGTAAACACTGTGGTCTAATCTAATCTAAAGCAACCCTTGGTACGGTCGCCTAATAAGTCATGTCTCAGCTATCATTACTTTTGGCTCGCTCTGGACTGTATTTATGTCTGATAGATGTTGAATAGGGTGGGTAAGTGGAGGAATATGTTTGTATATCTCACTCGAAACGAATAACTCAAGTTTTAGATATTGCTGATACCAATTAGATTATTGATCAAAACATACTTGGTGCCGACACATGACTTATTAGGCCGACTGTACAACCGTGTGAACAAGCGGCCTGGGTATAATATATTTGATTAACCATCCTGATTAAGGGGGGATGGGCCGGTTTTCTGGACCACTTTCTCCCTCATGTTTAGCCCCATTAGTTTTCAGATGTTATAATTGTTTGCCCCATTATTTAGTCGATCTTAAGACCTTTCGCCCCATTTCGTCGTCAATATTTAGACCTTTCGTGCTATTTAGGTGTCGATGTTTTCCCTGGCGAACGATAGTGAGCCTGTAATGTTGGAGGAAACGGCCCTCGGCCGGGACATTTTTTCTACCGAAACATGTACAAATTAATCTAGAAGGGCGATCTAATGGATTATTTTCTTTAAATTTTATAGAGGTCTAGGAAGGAAAAATAATGGAATACATGCAAAAATCTCCCAACAAGTGAACCATCTTAAAGGCACTGGTTAATCTGTGGAATGATAAATACATGTATACATTATACTGTATGATTAGAGACCCTGTAGAAGAGAGAGCGGTAAACTTTATCATTGGACGACATTTTGGTGCCTTAAGGGAGCCCACCTCGCTTTTTTTTTTTCTCTTTCTCTCCCTCTCTCTTTGGCTTGTATCCATTCGGCCCCATTCAGCCTACTGTTTAAAGACGTTTACCCCCATCCAGGTGTCAATATTTTCCTGGCGAGCGGTAGCAAGACAGTATATATATATTTGTTTTGACAGCAAGCTAAATATGTACATTTTTTGATAGAAAAATTTCTCCGGCGAAGCCGGATTTCTCCATAAAATGCTGGCTCGCTTTCGCTCGCCAGGAAGAAATCGACACCTGGATGGGGATAAACGTCTTAAAACAGTTGGCTGAATGGGGCCGAATGGATACAAGCCAGGGAAAGAGAGAAAAGGAGAGAAATATAAAAACAAAGCCGGTGACCTCCCTTAATAACCACCAAACAAGAAAGTTATATTATATGCTTGATCACGTATAATTAAGATACAAACACCAAATTATATATCTTGTACAAGTCTTCCCAATTATGTATTACAGCACCGCTAGGACAATATCCTCTTAAGGGGGGTGACTCGTTTTTGTTCTGTCCTTTTCTATCTTTATCTGGCTTGTATCCATTTGGCCCCATTCAGCCTACTGTTTTAAGACGTTTATCCCCATCCAGGTGTCAATTTTTTACTGGTGAGCGATAGCGAGCCAGCATATTTTTTATTTTTGTTTGACAGCAGGCTAAATTTGTACATTTTTCGATAGAAAAATTTCTCCGGCGAAGCCGGATTTCTTCATATAATGCTGGCTCGCTATCGCTCGCCAGGAAGAAATCGACACCTAGATGGGGATAAACGTCTTAAATTAGTTGGCTGAATGGGGCCAAATGGATACAAGCCAGAGAAAGAGAGAAAAGGACAGAACTAACAAAAAGAAGGTCAACCCCCTTAACCCTAGGTGGTCCGAGATAAGACTTTTTTAACCTCCCTTGTTTCACTCTATTAGTTTGACGATAATAAAACGCTTGACCCCATTAGTTGACGATAATAAAACGCTTGACCCCATTCAGGAGTAGATTTTTATTTTCTGGGCGAGCGATAACGAACCTGTAACCTAGAAGAAATCGGCCTTTGGTCGGGAAATTTTTCCATTTCCATTGCGAATTTAGCTTGAGGGGGATCTGGGTGGGCATTGTTTAGTAGAAGAAAGTCTGGGAAAGCGTGTTTGTTAGCCTAGCGACACACTGTAATACATTGCTCGAAAATGCAAGAGCAAGCAAAATACCTCAATAATAATAATTAAACAAATGATGATAATAAACAAGTATCGGATCAGATAGTGTTAACCCCTTCAGCACGATGACCAACATGTTGCCTTATATTCTGGCTAACATTAGGAGATTATATGTTATTAAGATGGTTTATTAAGATAGTATTTACCCCTTCAAGTCCTAGAGGTATATTACCGTATAAGCTAAACAAATATCATCTAATGGTATGTATGTATGTATGTATGTATGTATGTATGTATGTACTCAGGCACATACCCCACATTGCTGAGGGTGGCCGACTCGAGACAGAACCCGAACAGGAACATCATAACACACACACACACACACAAAATTAATACATAAATAAATAAATATGAAACATATAATACAGAAATAATAATAATAATAATAATGAAATATAAAATTCATGCACATCTACGTCGTCCAGAAGAAGACCCAGAGACCTAGGCCCATTTGGGGTCCCCAGCAAAGATTCCCAGGTCCCAGACCTCCTGGAGAGGTTCCGATCTCAGCAGGAAGACACGCAGCGAAGCCCACCACCATAATTCCTGCCCCCCTTACTTCCAGGCATGGCCTTTCACAACATACACCGTCTCCCCGGGCCAGGCGCCTGATGGACTATCTAGTCCAACTGCTGCCAGACCCCTCTCCCTACGACTGTGTTATCACTCATCTATTCACAAGCATTCTCCATTTATTCCTATTCATTACCCCTTTCCTTGCCTGTTCTTCAGTAATCTCTCTACCTTCCAACACGTTTTTACACCATCTCTCCATCTCATCCGAGGTCTTCCTCTCAATCTATTTCCACTTGTTTCTGAGTTATATTATCTTTTTTAAGCCTTTCATCTCCCATTCGTTCAACATGTCCATACCAGCATAGCACCCTTCTTTCCACTCTGGCCGATAAGGGTTCCTGTTGTCCCACTCTCCTACTTACCTCTCCATTCCTCAATCTGTCTCTACGCGATGCTCCACACATACTACTTAAGCAGCTCATTTCCACCACATCCAACCTTCTTTTCTCTTGTACCTTCGAACCCATGTATCAGCCCCATACATCACTGTTCGTACAACTATCCCTTGTTCTTGATACTTTTAGCTCTCATTCTGAGATTTCTCACCTTCCACACACTTCCCATTGCTCCGAAAACTTTTCCTTCACACACTCTCTGTTTTACCTCCAATTCCACACCTGTGTCCCTGCTTATCACTCCTTCTAGATATTTCAAACGCTCCACTTGTTCCAGCACTTCCCCATCCAGTCGTACATTTAGATTTACCCTACGAGTTTCTCTTTAACACACCATCACTTTACTTTTATTGGCATTTATTCTCAGCTTCTTCTTTTCACACACCACACCAACTTTTTTTTACTACTCGCTGCAGCTTCTCCTCAGAATCCGCCACCAACACTTTCATCAGCAAACAGCAACTGGTTCAAATCCCAATCAGCACCATTCTTTCCTACTAAGCCCAATCCTCTACCCATAGATCTCATGTTTACCTCTGCCACCACACCATCTATTGGTAACCAGATTATAACGAAAGTTTCGTCATCGTGTTGAAGGGGTTAAGGCGGTGTCACGCGAGGGCATACATCTGTCACTAGGTTCGGAGTCACTTTATTAGATTAAAAATAAACTGTATACAAATACAAACGCAATGCTACCTCTATGTTGATGAAGTTTAAAATGTCGTAGTTCAACCCCTTTAGCACGATAACGTAACTTTCGTCTTATTCTGGTTACTATGAGACATTTTTCTTTAGCTTAATTAAGCTATAGTAAAACTTTAGGGCTTGAGGGAGTCAATACTATCTTAACCCCTTCAGGATTATGATGCGTTTTAGTAGGTAAATTAAAAGATTTGTTTCAGCTTGGGAAGGATCTTTGAGAGTCAGAGGCATAATTCAGTTGGTTCTGATCCCATACATTCCTAGAGGTCCTTCCTAAACTGCATAAACTCACCCAATGATAGCCATACAAACTGCTAAAACGTGTCATAATCCTCAAGGTGTTAACTAGAGAGGCCCTCAGGAGTGTGCATACCTTCACCTACACTGGTAGAGGTATGCACTCTACCGATCACCTCCTACACTGAATCACTTTTTTTTCTAGGTCCATATCATATCTGCCCATCAAAATTCGTGAAAATCGGTTCGTAACTGTGTGAGCCACCTACGCCGGCGGAGGTATGCGCTCTACCGAATGCCTTCTAAATTGAATCGCTTTTTACTTGGCCCATATCCTATTTGCCCACCAAACTTCGTGAAAATCGGTTCATAACTATGAGAGCCGCCTACAGTATGCTGGTGGAGGTATGTACTCTACCGGTCACTTCCTAAAGTTTTAATAATATGTCTGTAAGCCCTAATTTTTTGTGTTATTAAACCCTTAAACACGTTGACGTAATTTTCATCATATTCTGGTTACCATTAAACGATTTTCTTTACCTTCTATAAAATAAAAAGTAAAAAGTGTCATCGTGCTGCATGGGGTTTGCAGCTGAGAGTGTGGGTGTCATCTAATGGTATCGAATGGTTAATGGTCTATATTAGGGTACCAAATAAAGAAAATTACAAAGTCTCGTCATAATTCATTCAATGAGTACAATCGATTTCATCCATTGTTCTTGATAGAAGCAAATTACATAAAAGGTACAACACAACGCGTAAATCCAAAATTACATGAAATGTAGTTCACTTGATAGGTCATAAATAAGCTTAATACAATATGCTAAAGATAACTAGTACATAATATATTACAAGACACAGAACACTTCAAAGAATCAACAGGCACTAGATTTGATCTCATTTAATTTTATAGGTGCAAAATATAAGAGTAGCAATGTATTCTGAGGGGTAAACTATGCTGCCTGCACCGGTACTAAACTATATGTCCTTCAGGGGTGCGAGTTTTTATCCACGCCTCACCACAAAATACGACCTTCTTGGCTGTAATTGATAGTTTCAATATGTAAAATAAATTTCAGATTTTGTAATATAGCCTACTCTAATGACTAACCTATAAACTATATACATTTATATATCCTACTGAAGGTGAACGTCAATAAAAGTAAAGTAATGGTGTGTAATAGGGGAGATCATAGGGTGAATCTAGATGTGAGGCTGGATGGGGAAATATTGGAACAAGTAGTGTTTTAAATATCTAGGAGGAACGATAAGCAAGAGTGGAGGTATGGAAATGGAGGTAAAACAGAGTGTGAAGGAAGGAAGGTTTTCGGAGCAATGGAACGTATGTGGAAGACGAGAAATCTCGGAATGAAAGTAAAAAGTGCACTGTATCAAGGAATTGTTGTGCCAACAGTGATGTATGGGGCTGAAACATGAGCTCTGAAGAAAAGGAGAAAAGAAAGCTGGATGTGATGGAGATGAGCTGCTTGAGGAGTATGAGTGGAGTTACTCGTAGAGATGGATTGAGGAATGAAGAGATACGTAGGAGAGTGGGGCAGCAGGAACATTTGTCAGCCAGAGTGGACAAAAGGGTGCTGAGCTGGTATGGTCATGTTGAACAAATGGGAGATGAAAGGCTTACAAAGAGAATATGTGAGTCAGACACAAGGGGAGATAGAAGGGCAGGAAGACCCCCATTGAGATGGAGAGACTGTAAGAAAAGCTTTGGATGATAGAGGAATGACTATAGATCAGGCAGGGGAAGTGGTGGTGGACAGGAGTGAATGGAGAATGCTTGTGAATAGTTGAGTGAACACGTGGTCATTTGGAGTAAGGGGTCGGGTGCAAGTTGGACTAGATAATAGTCCATCAGGCGCCTAGCCCAGGGAGACGATTAATATGAAGGGTGCGCCTGGAAGTGTGGTGGGCGGGCTTGTGGCTTCGGCTCCGCTGCATGTCTGCCTGCCGAGATCGGAGCCTCTCACCACCCGGGAGCCGGGGGAGTGCTGGAGTGACCTTGGTGACCCTGGTCTCTGAGTCTTCTCCTGGGTGACCTAGATGTGTGTGAATTTGTGTTTTTATCTATGTTTGTTCGTTGTTTTATGTTGTGTGTTTTTTTGTTTGTGTTTTCCCTGTTCTTGCTCTGTCTTGAGTTGGCCACCCCCAAGAAAAAATGAGAAAAAAAAAATAATAAAATAGAATAAAATAGAAAATAACAATAAAAATAGGAAAAGTGGGGATTGGGCCAGAGCATATAGATAGATAGATAGATAGATAGATAGATAGACTAAGCAAGTATCACCATTCTTTTATTAAGAAAAGAGCAAATGTAAATTTCAGATTCACTATAGTTTATATATTCATGTATATAGTTTTCGTGGATAAGTTGAGCACTTGCATGGTCATTTAACGGTATTATATACGGTACCTTACTTATCCCCTTCCCTATATGTTGATAACTTGACCTAAATGAATAAGATATTAACATAATACTGTATAGGGAAGGTAATAATTAAGGTATATAATACTGTATAGGGAAGGTAATAATTAAGGTATATAATACTGTATAGGGAAGGTAATAATTAAGGGAAGGTAATAATTAAGGTATATAATACTGTATAGGTAATACTGTATAGGGAAGGTAATAATTAAGGTATATAATACTGTATAGGGAAGGTAATAATTAAGGTATATAATACTGTATAGGGAAGGTAATAATTAGGGTATATATACTGTATAGGGAAGGTAATAATTAAGGTATATAATACTGTATAGGGAAGGTAATAATTAAGGTATATAATAGCGGTAATAGTTTTTCCAGCTAATTCAGGCAATACTAATGTTGCTACACCATTAATGTCTCCACCTGTATTTACCCCTTCTGTACCGGCGACGTCTTTTTAACTGTATAATGGCTACTATTAGACGTTTTTTCATTTCATAAAGGACCTCCACCAATTAACAGACTTCAAACTATCTCACTTAACCCTTTTTACTATCACAGATCCTTCTTAAACTGCATACAATTGTCTAAATATAGCTAGAATAAATTAAAAAAGACGTCGCTGGTACAGAAGGGGTTAAAGTCAGCAAGGGCACATTAGCCTGTTTATACGTGCCCTTCTCGTCTGCAGTACACCAACCCCAGACAGCTATAATAATATAATAATAATATTTTATTCAGTTAGAATTTTACAGAGTTGGTACCACATAATATGTTACAAATATGACATGTACCAGCCTTGCATAATTCCAACTAAGGATAGCCCAATAAGGCCGTTAGGCGTATTTCCATTGGAGTCCTTGTGGGATTAGGTTAGCTGGCGAACGGGAGGATAAAAGAAATAGATACATTTGAGAAAGTATTTCTAGGAGGTTATTTTAAGATACCTTACATCCTATAGTATATCAGTAATCCGTAATCAGTAATCATTTCAGATTGTTTTGCCTATCTCTTATGTCGTATTTAGTAGTAGACATAAGCTTGGTGCTCCCTTCTCGTAGCTGTCCGGTTCAGGTGCTCCTTCAGGCTACGTCTGAAGGAATACAGTGTTCTCTTTTCACGGACTGACTGGGGTAGGTCGCTCCAGTCTTTGATGGCAGTGAAGAAGAATGTTTGCTTACCCTGTCCTTGGATTCTCGGAACCGTAAAATTAAACATTCTATTTCTCGTATTATGACCACTCCTCTCATTTGCTTTAACAAAATCACTCTTTAGATACTCTGGAGCTCTGTCATAGAATATCTTGAAGGCATTAGTGAGCCTGATTTGTTTGGCCCTGTCAGAGACATTGAGCATACCTAGTGACTGAAGTTGTTCCTGACCAACATGCGATCTGGGTCCTAGGTTTAGCATGAACCTAACCATTTTATTTTGAGTGACCTGAAGTTTGTGCTGTGCTGATTTAGATGATGCAGAGTACCAGCATGACACAGAACAGTCAAAATGACATTGAACAAGCGCTTGGCAAAGGGTCTTTTTGGTCGCCGCTGGCAAGCATCCCACCTGTCTGTACAGGTATTTTATACGTGCTCTACACTTACTCAGGATAGATTCCAAAATTGTTTCACCTGACAAAGTCGAGTCCAGTTTTAGTCCGAGATGTTTAACTTGTGACACTGTTGTTATAGGAATATCATTACAGTTGACCGAGAAGCCCACAATGTCTTTCAGTTTGCGTTTAGTTCCACATAAGATGGCTTCCGTCTTGCCCAGGTGAAGAGCTATAAATACAGACTAATAACACACATAACAAAGCCACTCCAACAGCTTCCTCTCTCCAACACCCCTTCTCCCCTCTCTACACTCTTCAGAAAAATAGGAAAAGTAGAATGTAGATACGAGTTGCCGTTGTAAAGGCTTATCCCTCAATACCTGCACCTGACCTTCACCTGACATTAAAACTATACATGGCAATACTTACATATAGTTTGGTCTTGATAATTAGGCCAATAATAAAACTCAAACTTAAGTAACTCAAAAATTACTAGAATAATCAAACTAATATTTCTACCATTTGAGAAGAGAAGAGGGATTAGGTGTGGAAAGATATTACCCATGTGTTTCTAGCCCTTTTTGAGTTAGTTACAGAGGTAATGAAGGTCGCGATTTCTGGCCTAATTATGATGAATGGGATATAGTTACTCTACTTTTTGCAACTAGACAAGTATATATGAGCTAAAATTCGTTATCTATAGATTCTTCTGAAGTTGTCAGTGCATTGTAATGTATTATATTGTGACTAACTATAGATTTTTCATTTAGTTTATATATATATAACTTCTCTCACATAACTACTCACAGGTAACATTGGATATTAACTCCTGCTTATGTAAGGTAATATGAAACTGGCATCGCACATACTATGTTTGGACTGTTTCCCTCTGAACTCTGCACTTCACTCTAAAGATGAAGGTTGTCTCTCGCTTATCTTATGTATTCTTACAGATGTTTCCTAGCTTTACGTCTTTAGCTGTATCTAGTATTTGGGTGGTATTTTTGTGCCCCTTGTGATATGTGTAAGTGTGGTATGTGTGTATACAGTATGTGTGATATGTGTAAGTGTGGTATGTGTATATACAGTATGTGTGGTGTGTGTGTATACAGTATGTGTGATATGTGTAAGTGTGGTATGTGTATATACTGTATGTGTGGTGTGTGTGTATACAGTATGTGTGATATGTGTAAGTGTGGTATGTGTGTATACAGTATGTATGGTATGTGTGTATACAGTATGTGTGATATGTGTAAGTGTGGTATGTGTATATACAGTATGTGTGGTGTGTGTGTATACAGTATGTGTGGTGTGTGTGTATACAGTATGTGTGATATGTGGAAGTGTGGTATGTGTGTATACAGTATGTGTGATATGTGTAAGTGTGGTATGTGTATATACTGTAAGTGTGGTGTGTGTGTATACAGTATGTGTGATATGTGTAAGTGTGGTATGTGTGTATACAGTATGTATGGTATGTGTGTATACAGTATGTGTGATATGTGTAAGTGTGGTATGTGTATATACAGTGTGTGGTGTGTGTGTGTATAGAGTATGTGTGGTGTGTGTGTATACAGTATGTGTGATATGTGTAAGTGTGGTATGTGTATATACTGTATGTGTGGTGTGTGTGTATACAGTATGTGTGATATGTGTAAGTGTGGTGTGTGTGTATACAGTATGTGTGGTATGTGTGTATACAGTATGTGTGATATGTGTAAGTGTGGTATGTGTATATACAGTATGTGTGGTGTGTGTGTATACAGTATGTGTGGTGTGTGTGTATACAGTATGTGTGATATGTGTAAGTGTGGTATGTGTATATACAGTATGTGTGGTGTGTGTGTATACAGTATGTGTGATATGTGTAAGTGTGGTATGTGTATACAGTATGTGTGGTGTGTGTGTATACAGTATGTGGTGTGTGTGTATACAGTATGCGTGGTGTGTGTGTATACAGTAGGTGTGATATGTGTAAGTGTGGTATGTGTATGTACAGTATGTGTGGTGTGTGTGTATAGAGTATGTGTGATATGTGTAAGTGTGGTGTGTGTGTATACAGTATGTGTGGTGTGTGTGTATACAGTATGTGTGATATGTGTGTATACAGTATGTGTGATATGTGTAAGTGTGGTGTGTGTATATACAGTATGTGTGGTGTGTGTATACAGTATGTGTGATATGTGTGTATACAGTATGTGTGATGTGTGTGTATACAGTATGTGTGGTGTGTGTGTATACAGTATGTGTGATATGTGTAAGTGTGGTGTGTGTGTATACAGTATGTGTGGTGTGTGTGTATACTGTATGAGTGGTGTGTGTGTATGCAGTATGTGTGATATGTGTAAGTGTGGTATGTGTGTATACTGTATGTGTGGTGTGTGTGTATACAGTATGTGTGGTATGTGTGTATACAGTATGTGTGGTGTGTTTGTGTATACAGTATGTGTGATATGTGTAAGTGTGGTGTGTGTGTATACAGTATGTGTGGTGTGTGTGTATACAGTATGTGTGGTGTGTGTGTATACAGTATGTGTGGTGTGTGTGTATACAGTATGTGTGATATGTGTAAGTGTGGTGTGTGTGTATACAGTATGTGTGGTGTGTGTATATACAGTAGGTGTGATATGTGTAAGTGTGGTATGTGTATATACAGTAAGTGTGGTGTGTGTGTATACTGTATGTGTGGTGTGTGTGTATACAGTATGTGTGGTGTGTGTGTGTGTATACAGTATGTGTGATATGTGTAAGTGTGGTGTGTGTGTATACAGTATATGTGGTGTGTGTGTATACAGTATGTATGGTGTGTGTGTATACAGTATGTGTGATATGTGTAAGTGTGGTGTGTGTGTATACAGTATGTGTGGTATGTGTGTATACAGTATGTGTGGTGTGTGTGTATACAGTATGTGTGATATGTGTAAGTGTGGTATGTGTGTATACAGTATGTGTGATATGTGTAAGTGTGTGTGTGTATACAGTATGTGTGGTGTGTGTGTATACAGTATGTGTGATATGTGTAAGTGTGGTATGTGTGTATACAGTATGTGTGGTGTGAGTGTATACTGTATGAGTGGTGTGTGTGGTTCCAGTATGTGTGATATGTGTAAGTGTGGTATGTTTGTATACTGTATGTGTGGTGTGTGTGTATACAGTATTTGTGGTATGTGTGTATACAATATGTGTGGTGTGTGTGTATACAGTATGTGTGATATGTGTAAGTGTGGTATGTGTGTATACAGTATGTGTGGTATGTGTGTATACAGTATGTGTGGTGTGTGTGTATACAGTATGTGTGATATGTGTAAGTGTGGTATGTGTGTATACAGTATGTGTGATATGTGTAAGTGTGGTATGTGTGTATACAGTATGTGTGATATGTGTAAGTGTGGTATGTGTATATACTGTATGTGTGGTGTGTGTGTATACAGTATGTGTGATATGTGTAAGTGTGGTATGTGTGTATACTGTATGTGTGGTGTGTGAGTATACAGTATGTGTGATATGTGTATGTGTGGTATGTGTGTATACAGTATGTGTGGTGTGTGTGTATACAGTATGTGTGATATGTGTAAGTGTGGTATGTGTGTATACAGTATGTGTGGTATGTGTAAGTGTGGTATGTGTGTATACAGTATGTGTAATATGTGTAAGTGTGGTGTGTGTGTATACAGTATGTGTGGTATGTGTGTATACAGTATGTGTGATATGTGTAAGTGTGGTGTGTGTGTATACAGTATGTGTGATATGTGTAAGTGTGGTATGTGTGTATACAGTATGTGTGATATGTGTAAGTGTGGTATGTGTATATACAGTATGTGTGGTGTGTGTGTATACAGTATGTGTGATATGTGTAAGTGTGGTATGTGTGTATACAGTATGTGTGATATGTGTAAGTGTGGTATGTGTATATACAGTATGTGTGGTGTGTGTGTATACAGTATGTGTGATATTATTATTATTATTATTATTATAGAAGCTGTCTAAGCCTCCCAACAGGGTGCAGATACACCTATAAAAGATGAAACCCCACAAAATACCCGTAAGTACTGGAGAGAGACTAAGACAACTAAGAAAAAGTAAAAGGGCTACAGTAGTTAGAGAGCCCAGAAGAAAAGATCAGTTTGTCAATTAAAACACCATTCTAAAAAGAATAAAAGCAAATCATGATTAAAACAAAAATTTACTGCTGTAATAAAACATTAACTCTGGACTTAAAAGCTGAGATATGGGTTGACTGTACAACCTCGTTTGGCAAATGATTCCAAAAGGGAATCATTGAAGGAATAAAACACCGAGAAAACTGAGATGTAGAAACATTAATTGGAGTCATGGCAAGGTCATTAAGACTCCTCGTAAATCTTGTTGCGCGAATTGGAATAAAAGGTTCTGGTAAAACACTATGCAATGGATGCTGAGTATTGTTAAATATTTTAAATAAAAGACTAAGGGCACCAACCCGACGCCGATGATGAAGATCAAGAGAGAGAGCAGGGAGAATAAATTTAATAGAATTAAGAGTTTTATCAAGCAATTTCAAATGACAGTCAGCAGCCGAGTTCCAAACAGGAGAGCAATACTCAAAATGAGGCAAAATAAAAGCATAAAAAGATTTTATGACTGTGGTTTCACAAGCGAATGTTTTGTAACACTTGCGAAGTAAACCAATCTTTTGAGCAATAGTAGAAGACAAGGAACGAATATGCTTCTCAAATGTCAACTTAGGATCGAGAGTCACTCCAAGCAAATGCAAACCTGACACATCCTCAATTTGTTCACCAGAAACATGCAAACAAGGATGAGGAGGAGCCAAAGTACGTGATCTACTGATTATCATGGAGTGAGTTTTCTTAGCATTAAGCTTCATACCCCAAAGTTCACACCAAGAGGTAATCTTAGCCAAGTCTCTGTTTAGAGATGCTGCAACTTCGATTCTACTCTCTGGAGATGGAATTGATGAGTATAAAGTTATGTCATCGGCATAAGAAACTAGTTTATTTTCAAGCTCAGAGCACAAGCAAGCAATAAAAATAATGAAAAACAGAGGCCCAAGCACACTTCCCTGTGGAACACCCGAAACAACAGGCACAGAAACAGAAGTGCACCCATCAACGACAACATGCTGAGACCTGTCTGTCAAAAAATCTTTAAAAATAGATAAAAGACTACCACCAATACCATAAAGTTGCAGCTTATATAAAAGGGCTTTATGATTAACAAGATCAAAGGCAGAACTAAAATCAATAGCCACAACACGAGATTCATACCCTTTGTCCAACGAAGACTGAAGATCATGAGATAAAGTTAAAAGCGCATCGCAAGTACCCAAACCTTTGCGAAAACCAAACTGTGAATTGGGTATTATATCAAGACGATTACAGTATGAAGAAAGACGTCTAGCTAAAAAGCCTCTCAAAGATCTTTGAGAGAATAGGCGTTATGGATATAGGACGATACTCAGAGGGGGATGACGAAGCAGTAGCTCCCTTCGGAATTGGAGTGATGCTAGCTTTTCGCCAGCAAAGAGGAAAACTACCAAATTTCAAGAGCAACCTAAATACTATAGCCAATTTAGGTGCTAACACAACAGCAATCTTCTTAAAGAAGAGAGGGAAAAATACATCTGGGTCAATCCCACCATAAGTGTCAAGATCCAATAAATATTGTCTCAATTCAGCTGATTTGAATGCTATCGACTTTAGATTAGGACTAGGGAAACATGTCAAGGGCAGTTGCAATTCCTGATCACTCTGCTTACCTATGAAAATATTAGAAAGCATATTACCCTTAGTTAATGGATCAAAAGAGATAGAACCATCAGAATCACGAAGTGGAGGCATGGTGGAGTCAATTCCAAATAGTGAGGCCTTAAGTGAGGCCCACCATTTATGTGGCTGTGTAGCACCTGCGAGAACTTCCTGCAAATGGGAATTGTAATCCCTCTCGGCTGTACTATATACTCTCTGCGCAACTGACCGAAGATGTATATAGTCATCCCAAAGCAACTGGGTTCGATTACGTCTCCAGCGGTGATATTCAGCCTGCTTGTTATTATATGCACGCTTACAGTCATCATTGAACCAAGCTTTATCTTTAATACGGGATTTGATTAACTTAGAAGGGACTCTTCTTTGCAGGATGTCTAAGAGAGAGTTATTGAGGGATGAAACAAGGGTCATCAGATCTTAGTATGTGATTCCAGTGGATATTGGTAACATCATCAATACATTTTCCCAATTAACTCGAGATTTAAGATAGACTTAACGAGATATAGTGATATCTGGCACAGTAAATTCAAGATTGATTTTACAGGTTACAGCATTATGGTCAGAAGTACCTACAGGAGCAAGAACTGCAGTCTCCACAACACCAGGAGCATCTGTTAAGACGAGATCAAGACAGTTTCCAGATATATGTGTAGGTCCAGCAATCAACTGCTCACACCCAGATAAATTAGCAAAATCCATGGCAGCGTGACCATTTCTATTTGTTGGAGAGACCGAGTTCAGCCACTCTTGATGATGTGCATTAACATCTCCAACAAAAACGAAAGATGACTTGACATCAACAGACTGAATGAATGCCAAGGCATTTAAAAGACAGTCATATAGATTGTTATTGGCATCAAGATTTCTATATAGGCTAAAAATGTAGTGGTTATGATATTTACTGGAAACTTTAACCAACTGGATCTCGTGGCAACCACAAAGAAATTTCGTCAAAGGCTGGGCATAATAGCCAGATCGGATGTATAAACTCATTCCACGAGCACGAGGAAGAGAGTCACGGCGAATAAGAAGTGGTTTATTAAAGCCAGGTATGAGCAGTTCTGAAATGTGTCTATGGTCAGAAACAAGAGTTTCGGAACAAAAGACAATGTCATAATCCACCGATGCCATAGTAAGATCTTTAATGTTCTTATGAAGTCCACGGATGTTAGAATACAGAATACAGCAACTTCTTCTTGCAGGATGATTAGGTCTATGAGGACCGGGATTTAATTCTATATCACCGAATAAAAGAGCAAACAAAAACATATATAATTGAAAGAAGCAAACCATACAATATGAAAAATGGATGGATATATAGGAGTCGACCCAGAAGGAACCATCACATCTGGGCAAGGCGAATCAACCCCCAAGGACACCATATCCAAGAGGGAACAGTAGTGGTGGATTTTAAAGAAATGCAGAGAGATAGCAGAAAAGAAGGACAATACTCCTGGAAATCCACCAAACTTTAAGTCTTCCTTATCAGCCTGCTGTACCACCTTAAGGAAAAAAACAGGAGATTGTTGTGATAGAAAGAGCGCTGTAATAGCACCATAACAGCAGGGATGGATGAAAACAGACAAAGGAAGACCTTGGTACAAAGGCTATGGCATTATCCAATTCATCCACCATGGCAAAAAATTACCGTAAGGCAAATAATTACCATGAAGTTGCCAGATGGCCGTTGACTAAAAAGTTCCTCCGCCCTTTGACAGGTATTGTTTTTAGTCCAGCAGGGTGTCTAGCCACCCACCCACCAAGTAAAGAACCTGGTGGGGGAGCCGGTTTCGTCGCCGACAATCCTACCATGAAAACAGGTAGTATCAGATTACATGGTACTGATAGCAGAAAACCTGACCTGACTACAGATGTGTAATATGTGTAAGTGTGGTATGTGTGTATACTGTATGTGTGATATGTGTATACTGTATGTGTCGTGTGTGTGTATACAGTATGTGTGATATGTGTAAGTGTGATATGTGTGTATACAGTATGTGTGATATGTGTGTATACTGTATGTGTGGTATGTGTGTATACAGTATGTGTGATATGTGTAAGTGTGGTATGTGTATATACAGTATGTGTGGTGTGTGTGTATACAGTATGTGTGGTGTGTGTGTATACAGTATGTGTGATATGTGTAAGTGTGGTATGTGTGTATACTGTATGTGTGATATGTGTGTATACAGTATGTGTGGTGTGTGTGTATACAGTATGTGTGATATGTGTAAGTGTGGTATGTGTGTATACAGTATGTGTGGTGTGTGTGTATACAGTATGTGTGATATGTGTAAGTGTGGTGTGTGTGTATACAGTATGTATGGTATGAGTAAGTGTGGTATGTGTGTATACTGTATGTGTGTATACAGTATGTGTGGTATGTGTGGTGTGTGTGTATACAGTATGTGTGATATGTGTAATTGTGGTATGTGTGTATACAGTAAGTATGGTATGTGTATATACAGTATGTGTGGTGTGTGTGTATACAGTATGTGTGATATGTGTAATTGTGGTGTGTGTGTATACAGTATGTATGGTATGTGTAAGTGTGGTATGTGTGTATACTGTATGTGTGGTGTGTGTGTATACTGTATGAGTGGTGTGTGTGTATACAGTATGTGTGATATGTGTGTATACTGTATGTGTGATATGTGTGTATACTGTATGTGTGGTGTGTGTGTATACAGTATGTGTGATATGTGTAAGTGTGGTATGTGTATATACAGTATGTGTGGTGTGAGTGTATACAGTATGTGTGGTGTGTGTGTATACAGTATGTATGGTATGTGTAAGTGTGGTATGTGTGTATAATGTATGTGTGATATGTGTGTATACTGTATGTGTGATATGTGTGTATACTGTAAGTGTGATATGTGTGTATACTGTATGTGTGGTGTGTGTGTATACAGTATGTGTGATATGTGTAAGTGTGGTATGTGTATATACAGTATGTGTGGTGTGTGTGTATACAGTATGTGTGGTGTGTGTGTATACAGTATGTATGGTATGTGTAAGTGTGGTATGTGTGTATAATGTATGTGTGGTGTGTGTGTATACTGTATGTGTGGTGTGTGTATACAGTATGTATGATATGTGTAAGTTTGGTATGTGTGTATACTGTATGTGTGATATGTGTGTATACTGTATGTGTGGTGTGTGTGTATACAGTATGTGTGATATGTGTAAGTGTGGTATGTGTGTATACAGTATGTGTGGTGTGTGTGTATACAGTATGCGTGGTGTGTGTGTATACAGTATGTGTGATATGTGTAAGTGTGGTATGTCTGTATACTGTATGTGTGATATGTGTGTATACTGTAAGTGTGATATGTGTGTATACAGTATGTGTGGTGTGTGTGTATACAGTATGTGTGATATGTGTAAGTGTGGTATGTGTGTATACTGTATGTGTGGTATGTGTGTATACTGTATGTGTGGTGTGTGTGCATACAGTATGTGTGATATGTGTAAGTGTGGTATGTGTGTATACAGTATGTGTGGTGTGTGTGTATATTGTATGTGTGGTATGTGTGTATACAGTATGTGTGATATGTGTAAGTGTGGTATGTGTATATACAGTATGTGTGGTGTGTGTGTATACAGTATGTGTGGTGTGTGTGTATACAGTATGTGTGATATGTGTAAGTGTGGTATGTGTGTATACTGTATGTGTGATATGTGTGTATTCAGTATGTGTGGTGTGTGTGTATACAGTATGTGTGATATGTGTAAGTGTGGTATGTGTGTATACAGTATGTGTGGTGTGTGTGTATACAGTATGTGTGATATGTGTAAGTGTGGTGTGTGTGTATACAGTATGTATGGTATGAGTAAGTGTGGTATGTGTGTATACTGTATGTGTGATATGTGTGTATACAGTATGTGTGGTGTGTGTGTATACAGTATGTGTGGTGTGTGTGTATACAGTATGTGTGATATGTGTAATTGTGGTATGTGTGTATACAGTAAGTGTGGTATGTGTATATACAGTATGTGTGGTGTGTGTGTATACAGTATGTGTGATATGTGTAAGTGTGGTGTGTGTGTATACAGTATGTATGGTATGTGTAAGTGTGGTATGTGTGTATACTGTATGTGTGGTGTGTGTGTATACTGTATGAGTGGTGTGTGTGTATACAGTATGTGTGATATGTGTAAGTTTGGTATGTGTGTATACTGTATGTGTGATATGTGTGTATACTGTATGTGTGGTGTGTGTGTATACAGAATGTGTGATATGTGTAAGTGTGGTATGTGTGTATACAGTATGTGTGGTGTGTGTGTATACAGTATTCGTGGTGTGTGTGTATACAGTATGTGTGATATGTGTAAGTGTGGTATGTCTGTATACTGTATGTGTGATATGTGTGTATACTGTAAGTGTGATATGTGTGTATACAGTATGTGTGGTGTGTGTGTATACAGTATGTGTGATATGTGTAAGTGTGGTATGTGTGTATACTGTATGTGTGGTATTTGTGTATACTGTATGTGTGGTGTGTGTGCATACAGTATGTGTGATATGTGCAAGTGTGGTATGTGTGTATACAGTATGTGTGGTGTGTGTGTATACAGTATGTGTGATATTTGTAAGTGTGGTATGTGTGTATACTGTATGTGTGATATGTGTGTATACAGTATGTGTGGTGTGTGTGTATACAGTATGTGTGGTGTGTGTGTATACAGTATGTGTGATATGTGTAAGTGTGGTGTGTGTGTATACAGTATGTGTGATATGTGTAAGTGTGGTATGTGTATATACAGTATGTGTGGTGTGTGTGTATACAGTATGTGTGATATGTGTAAGTGTGGTGTGTGTGTATACAGTATGTGTGGTGTGTGTGTATACTGTATGAGTGATATGTGTAAGTGTGGTGTGTGTGTATACAGTATGTGTGATATGTGTAAGTGTGGTGTGTGTGTGTGTATACAGTATGTGTGGTGTGTGTGTATACTGTATGAATGATATGTGTAAGTGTGGTGTGTGTGTATACAGTATGTGTGATATGTGTAAGTGTGGTGTGTGTGTATACAGTATGTGTGATAATGTGTAAGTGTGGTGTGTGTGTATACAATATGTGTGGTGTGTGTGTATACAGTATGTGTGATATGTGTAAATGTGGTGTGTGTATACAGTATGTGTGGTGTGTGTGTATACAGTAAGTGTGGTATGTGTGTATACAGTATGTGTGGTGTGTGTGTATACAGTATGTGTGATATGTGTAAGTGTGGTGTGTGTGTATACAGTATGTATGGTATGTGTAAGTGTGGTATGTGTGTATACTGTATGTGTGGTGTGTGTGTATACTGTATGTGTGGTGTGTGTGTATACAGTATGTGTGGTGTGTGTGTATACAGTACGTGTGGTGTGTGTATATACCGTATGTGTGATATGTGTAAGTGTGGTATGTGTATATGCAGTATGTGTGGTGTGTGTATATACAGTATGTGTGATATGTGTAAGTGTGGTATGTGTGTATACTGTATGTGTGGTGTGTGTGTATACAGTATGTGTGGTGTGTGTGTTTTTTTTTTTTTTTTTTTTTTTTTTTTTCCAACTTACTTCCTCTCGGGCATAGGCTGAGAGCCTTAACATTCACCGCTTTACAATGAACAGTGAAGCCCGTGAGGTCTTGTTCCAGTCTAGGGAGTGAGACATGTGAAGCACGTAGAGTACAACGAGCACCTGCCATCTTGCCTTCACATGAGGCACGGTGCTCACTCATGGCCCGAAACGACCCCATCTCTGAAGCCACCTCGTTCCCATGCTTCACTGTCTCACCCCCTACACTCGGACTCTCACACTTACACACACACAACGCCACCTGTTGAGCAGATAACTCACCAGGCATTGCACCCCTGTAGCATATTTTGAATATGGGAATATTCATACAGTGCTATTTAATCAGGGAACAATGAGGGTATTTTATTGACGTTTCGGTGGGCTTGTGGTAATGCACTGATACTAGGTACAGCACAAATTCCATCCCAATAATATCTTCCCATTGATACATCGGGATTTGAACCCGGGACCTTTGGATTACCAGGCCAGTGGCAAGACCACTCCACCACACCTCCCAGTATACACCTCCACATATACAGTATGTGTGGTGTGTGTATATACCGTATGTGTGATATGTGTAAGTGTGGTATGTGTATATGCAGTATATGTGGTGTGTGTGTATACAGTATGTGTGATATGTGTAAGTGTGGTGTGTGTATATACAGTATGTGTGGTATGTGTGTATACTGTATGTGTGATATGTGTGTATAAAGTATGTGTGGTGTGTGTGTATACAGTATGTGTGATATGTGTAAGTGTGGTATGTGTGCATACAGTATGTGTGGTGTGTGTGTATACAGTATGTGTGATAATATGTGTAAGTGTGGTATGTGTGTATACTCTATGTGTGGTATGTGTATATACAGTATGTGTGGTGTGTGTGTATACAGTATGTGTGATATGTGTAAGTGTGGTGTGTGTGTATACAGTAAGTGTGATATGTGTAAGTGTGGTGTGTGTGTACACAGTAAATGTGGTATGTGTGTATACAGTATGTGTGGTATGTGTGTATACAGTATGTGTGGTGTGTGTGTATACAGTATGTGTGATATGTGTAAGTGTGGTATGTGTGTATACAGTAAGTGTGGTGTGTGTGTATATAGTATGTGTGGTGTGTGTGTTTACAGTATGTGTGGTGTGTGTGTATACAGTATGTGTGATATGGGTAAGTGTGGTATGTGTGTATACAGTATGTGTGGTATGTGTGTATACAGTATGTGTGGTGTGTGTGTGTGTGTATACAGTAAGTGTGGTATATGTATATACAGTATGTGTGATATGGATAAGTGTGGTATGTGTGTATACAGTATGTGTGGTGTGTGTGTATACAGTATGTGTGATATGTGTAAGTGTGGTATGTGTATATACAGTATGTGTGGTGTGTGTGTACAGTATACAGTATGTGTGATATGTGTAAGTGTGGTATGTGTATATACAGTATGTGTGGTGTGTGTGTATACAGTATATGTGATATGTGTAAGTGTGGTATGTGTATATACAGTATGTGTGGTGTGTGTGTATACAGTATGTGTGGTGTGTGTGTATACAGTATGTGTGAAATGTGTAAGTGTGGTGTGTGTGTATACAGTATGTGTGGTGTGTGTGTATACAGTATGTGTGATATGTGTAAGTGTGGTATGTGTGTATACAGTATGTGTGATATGTGTAAGTGTGGTATGTGTGTATACAGTATGTGTGATATGTGTAAGTGTGGTATGTGTAAGTGTGGTATGTGTGTATACAGTATGTGTGGTGTTTGTGTACACAGTATGTATGGTGTGTGTGTGTGTGTATACAATATGCTGTTTGATGGAGGTCTAGGGAGGAAACTAAGAAATTGTCAACATCTTACGGAAATGCATTATCAACTTCTTACGGAAATAATATTCGTAACCACTATAGCAAGATACAACACCACAGGACCAGGGAGGGTGTGTGTATGTGTGTGGGGGGGGGGGGGGAGGTGGAGGGGGAGAGAGGGTTTGAACTTGAAACATGTCCGCCTGTCTTGGCTTCTATCCTCACCATATTGTATACCTCGTGTTGTTTTTGTTTTGCCATCTATAGCCGTACTTGCGTTGTTGGGGCATTAACTACGTGATCTAATCGATTACTTGGACAGACTTGGCGTATTTATTGTTTCGAGTGTGTATATATATGTACTGTATAATGTATATATAATTATATATAATATATATATATATATATATATATATACTGTATATATATACCGGTATATATATATATATATATATATATATATATATATATATATATACATATATATATATATATAAATATATATACCGGTATATAATTATATATATATATATATATATATATATATATATATATATATATATATTATATATATTATGGCTTACAACGCAAAGAATGACGGCTACTGTAAATATATTGGCATAACTGTACCTGTATATGGGCTTAGGGGAGAGGCCAGCTTCACCTCTCGTACATCACCGTTGCGTAATCTTAGCTCCCCCCTCTGTCACCCTCTTACCCCCTACTCTGTATAATCTTGAATATCTTTACTTTGTCTTATATTATCTATAAATTATCTCTAAAGAATATACGCATTACCACCAATCTTTTGGAACGAGTGATATGGGTGGATTTGTTACCTTTGTCGAACTACACCATATTATGATGTACACACCTCCAAAATCCCCGCAATTCATTGGCTGCTTTGGGGTGTGTGTTGGCAGCGGGCCAATGGCAGCGCGTGATTGTCATGACGTCAGGCCACAAGGCATGACCTTCACGTGATTTACTAGGTATATCGTATTTCCATTGATATATACTTATATTATTGGAACTTTAGACATGTAAACTACTTTTATAAGCCAACCTTCATGCATTGCTGAAAAAAACGTCCGAGAAAATAGCTGAATAGGGCGAATATCCTCAATGTCAAGAGAGTTATCGTACACTGTAGGGATCAGCTGGTTCTTGGTAAGAGGAGCGCCGATACAAAGGCCAGTCTTACAACGAAATCCAAGACTAGTTGATCATAAGAAGCCCGTATCACAAGCTTTCCCCAACACAGTTCTTTTAGACAGTGAAGGAAGTTGTTGAAAATTCCTGTTTACATTCAGCTGATACCGCGCTCTTGCAGAATAATAATAATACTCCGTTTCTTTTTGACTCACCAAGTGACAGTAAGTAGAGACTCTATAATTGTGTACTTGACAGGTGGTTGTCTTGCTTGCGTATTTCGTCCCGAACTGGGTAATGAAGTGTGAACGTAGACTATTTCTATTTGTGATTTGGCTTGCTTAGACTTTAGAACCTCGTGAATTACCCAGTGTGAATATTGTAAAACATAGTGAGTGTAGTATTTAGATTAGTACTTACAGTATATCCCATATCCCATACGGCATTAGTTATATATATGATTGAAGTAATAATTGTTTATAATTGTGTCAAGTCTTCGTACTTTATCGGAAAGTACTGTAGCTTGTAATTGTCATCACGGTTACACTGCCATTCGATGTTACCTACTGTAAATAATCAAAACAAATTTACATGAAATAATTTCAATCGTAAATCATCCATCCACAGTGCCCAATGGAATGTTATCCTTTATAGACATTACTTCGCAAAATAACTTATTGAACCTATTTGGTCTGTAGGGGCGGACTCATTGATTTCGCTCCATTAGTTTCGAGATTTTAAGACGTTTCACACAATTAGTCTGACGATAATAAGACGCTTCACCCCATTTAGGTACTGATTTATATTCTGGGCGAGCTATAGCGAAACTGAAACTTAGAAGGAATCGGCCGGGACATTCTTCTACCGAAAAATTTACAAATAACTTGAAGGGGGTCTGAGAGGGCATATTTTAGTTTGAAGGAAGTCTGGGAAGGCGTTTTTGTTAGCCTAGTGGACAAACTGAGATACATTGCCTGAAAATGGCAAAAGGAAGACAAATCCTCAATAATATTAATCTAGTTTTTATGAATTTCACCCCAACACCAAACACCTCCAATGAAATTAATGAAAGCATATATGTGATCCACCGGGATTCGTACATATATATCATAATACTCCACAAGACGTCAGATCCGATAGTGTTAAATCTAAGCGATATTATCAGTTACATTTTTCTTCTTTTTTACTACTTCTATTCTTATATTTCCCTCCGCATTACTATAGACCTACATTGTAAACTAAATCAAACGTGTATAAAATGTAAATACAATCAAGGTGGGTATATTGTAAGTGATTTACCTCTGATTATGTATTACAATGGACGGGTTTATTACTACCAATATTCCAGTTAATGGGAGATGGGCCGTTTGTTTGGTCAATTAATTCATGTATTACTTAGTTTCCTCGCTAGACCTCCATCAAGCTTAGCAAAACACCCCCTAGACCCCCCTTCAAGATAAATTTGTACATTTTTCGGTAGAAAATTTTGCCGGCCGATGGCCGGTTCCTCTTAAAATTTCAGGATCGCTATCGCTTGCAAGGAACAAATCGACACCTAAATGGCTCGAAAGGTCTTAAAATTGACAACGAAATGGGGAGAAAGGTGTTAAAATCGCCAAACTAATGGGCTGAGCGTCTTCTAACCTCAAAACAAATGGGGCATAACACAAGGGAGAAAGGGGACCAGAAAAACGACCCATCTCCCCTTAAGGGTATAATGTATTGTTACGGAGGTTTTACCCGGTCTAAACCCTTTGAGTACTGGCGACGTGTGCTATGTATTATTCTAGCCTATATTCAGACGATGTTATGGAGCTTGGGAAGGATCTTTGGCAGTTAATAGGGTTGGTTGAAATAGTTTGAAGCCTAATATTATGGCTAGAGGTCCTTCCTAAGCTGAATAATAGCGTCTAATAGTATAGTTGCCAGAATATGATGAAAAGGACGTCCCTGGTACTGAAGGAGTTAAACCCACATATATGATATATTTTTTTTTTCTACAATGAACAGTGCATAAGATACCTAACTTTTTCATTTTCGCAAACGTTTAATCTTTCTCACATCAAATACTTCTCTTTATATGTTGTTTCCTATGTTTACCTAATTTAGTATCGATATCAATTATACTGTACAGGTATTTATTTCCTTATTTTATCTAACGTACTACCTTTGTCAATATGTGTATACCAACTTAGTATGTTTGATTGATATTTGTCTTTACCCACTATTTGTCAACCTTAGGGGGGAGCTGGTTGCTTTTTCTCCCTCATGTTTAGTCCCATTAGCTTTAAGGTTATAAGACATTCGTTCCATTAGTGTGGCGACTTAAAGACCTTTTGCCCCATTTCTTTGTCAATACATTGACCTTTCGTGCCATTTAGGTATCGATTTTCCATGAGGAGCAATATTGAGCCTGTAATTCTAAGAGGAACCGGCCTTCGGCCTGGACATTTTTCTACCGAAAAATTTACAGGGGGGTCTAAGGGGTGTTTTTTAAAGTTTGATGGAGGTTTAGGGAGGAAACTAAAAATAATAATTAACACATAAATATATCGATCAAAAATAAACCCTTTCCCCTTAATATCTTTCTCAATATTTACCTATCCCTATTTTACGTAAATTGTTACATTTCTTGTTTTTTTCTTTTTCAATATATGTTTGTCTGTATATATCCATATCATTATCATTCCCATTGTATATATCCATATAATTATCATTCCCATTGTATATATCCATATCATTATCATTCCCATTGTATATATCCATATCATTATCATTCCCATTGTATATATCCATATCATTATCATTCCCATTGTATATATCCATATCATTATTATTCCCATTGTATATATCCATATCATTATCATTCCCATTGTTTTATATCACTTTCATCCAAATTAGTATACCGTATTTCCCAATATTGATCTTTCCTTAATCCCTTCAGAACGATGACATCCTTTTCATCATATTCTGGTTACTATCAGACGATTCTCTTTTAGCTGATAATCTTCCTTTAGGACTCAAAAGGGTAAATACGATCTTAATGAACCCTCTGAATAACATAGGTCCATCTTAAGCTGCATACAGTCATTTAGGACTCAAAGGAGTTTATACGATCTAAATAAACCCTCTGAATAACATAGGTCCATCTTAAGCTGCATACAATCGTTTAATTATGGCCAGAATCAAAGGTAAACAGGTGTGATCGTGGTGAAAGGGTTAATATATAAAGCCTAGTATAATTCCTAATATACAGTGTGTCTTACTCTGTGGCATCCTCTCTTGTGTTTTTGTTTTTAATCTTTTTTGGCTCTTGTTTCCACACAATTATCTACTTGACTATCTCTTTTTGAACTTCCCCTGTTTTGCACCATTAATTTCGAGATGTTAAGACTTTTCACCCCATTAGATAATAAGGCGGTTTTCCCCAATTAAGTGTCGACATTTACTTGGCCCCCATTTACTTACCCCCCCTGGGGGTTAGGGAATAGAATATGCCCCACGTGCCTTCTGCGTGTCGTAAGAGGCGACTAAAGAGGTTGGGTCGGTGGGCTTGCGACCCCCACCCGGAAAAAATATCGAAGCAAGGAAAAACGAACGAACAGCCTCGGATGCGGACGGAACCAACGTTGACGAACCACGACCGACTAAGGACATGCCTTCGGACATTCTGAGAATGGCTACGTGGAATGTTAGTGGCATGAATGATGGCACAAAAGAGAGAGAGGTTCTGGAAGTGTTAGTGAATGCCAGGCTGGATGTATGTGGAATGACAGAGACCAAATGGAAAGGTTCAGATGTGAGAGAGTGGGAGTGTGGAATGGGTGTGTGTGCTGGAGTGAGTGAAGGAACAGCGAGAGAAGGTGCATGTTTGTTTGTAAGTAGCAAATGGAAGGAATGTGTAAGAGAGTATGGGTCTGTGGGTTCAAGGATTGTGTGGGTGAGAATGAAAGTAGGAATACAAACGTGGGTGATTGTATGCGTGTATGCCCCGACAGAGGATATACTTGAAAGAAAGAAAGAGGAGTTCTGGATGAATGTGGAGGCGTGCCTGGAGAAGTTTGACAAGAACGAAAGAATATTTCTGATTGGGGATATGAATGGTAAGGTGGGTGATAGGAAAGTTGAGGGAGTGGTGGGAGGGTGGGGGGTACCATCAGAGGTGAATGGGAATGGTAGTGCACTTGTGGACGTATGTGTGGGGAGGAGGCTGTGGATAGCCAACACCTTCTTCCGACACAGAATGATCCACAGGTACACGTGGAAACGGATGTTGACGATGAAGGATAAGACAGTGGTGGAACGAAAGTCATTGATTGATTATGTATGTGTGGATGAACGAATGAAGAAATCTGTGATGGATGCTAGGGTGTATAGGGGTATTGGAGGGGGTCTGTCTGATCATTATGTAGTGGTAGCTAAGGTTAGGATACAAAAGAAGTGGGTGAGGAGAGCGGGAGGGAGGCGAGAGGAGGGTGGAATGGTGAGGAGGGTGGAGAGGTTGCAGGAGGAGGAAATCAGGGAGGAGTACAGGAGAGCAGTGGAAAGACGACTAGGTGGGTTCGACCTGGAAGTTATGGAGGAAGTGGAGGAGATGAGCAAGGTGTTTAAGGATGAGATCTGTGCAGCATGTGAGGAGGTGTGTGGAGTGAGGAGAAGAGGGAGGGGAGTGAAAGGTACAACATGGTGGACAGAAGAGGTACGAATAGCTGTGGAAGAAAAGAAGAAAGCATATAGAGAGTGGTTGGGTAGCAGAGGGAATGAAGATTCCGAGAGACAGAAACGAGCGAGGTACGTGGAGAGTAAGAGGGTGGTGAAGAGAGTAGTGAAGGAAAGTAAGAGAAGAGTAGATGAGGAATTTGGAAGGAATCTGAGTGTAAAATGGAGGGAGAGTAAGAAACTGTTCTGGAAAGAAGTCAAGAAAGTTAGGGAAGGTAGCAAGGGAAACAGTAAGGGTGTGAAAGATAAGAATGGGAGAATGCTAGCCGAGAAGCAAGAGAGAGTCGAAAGATGGAGGGAGTACTTCAGTGAGTTGCTAAATGAAAGGAATGAAGAGCCAGCAAACATAGCTGGATATGGTATGGGAGGGAGAAGAAGAGAAGTAGTGGAGGAGGAGGTGGGGATCAGGAGGTCAGAAGTGTGGGAAGCCATGAAAAGAGTGAAGTTGGGGAAAGCACCAGGAACAGATGGAGTGTGTGGGGAAATGTTGAGGTATGGTGGTGAGATAGTGATAGAATGGGTATGGAAAATGTGCAAACTAGCATGGGAGAAGGGGAGTGCACCCGATGACTGGAAGACTGGCATAATAGTCCCCCTATATAAGGGCAAAGGGGAAAGAGGAGTGTGTGGTAACCACCGAGGAATATGTCTTCTAAGCGTAGTAGGGAAGGTATACAGTAGGGTAGTGATTGAGAGAGTGAGAGTGAGAACGGAGAAATGGATAGGCGACGAGCAGGGAGGTTTTAGGAAGGGAAGAGGATGTGTAGATCAGATTTTTACCCTGAATTGTGTTGTGGAGAAGTATCTGGAGAAGAAACAAAAGGTGTATGTTGCCTTTATGGACTTGGAGAAGGCCTATGACAGAGTGGATAGAGAAGGTTTGTGGAAAGTACTTAGAATATACGGAGTAGAGGGCAAGTTGCTGAAAGCAGTGAAGAGCATGTATGAGGGTGCAAAGGCGGCAGTACGTGTGGAGAGTGAGCAGAGCGAGTTCTTTGACCTGAATGTTGGTTTGAAACAGGGGTGTGTGATGTCCCCGTGGTTGTTTACTGTATATATGGATGGAGTTATGAAAGAAATACTATCAAGAGCAGTGGATGTTGGTGTATCGCTGAAAAGGGAGGGAATTGAGTGGAAGCTACCTATACTGCTGTTTGCGGATGATACAGTTCTGATGAGTGATAATGAATGGGAGTTGCAGGGTCTGGTAAATGAGTTTGGAACAGTGTGCGAAAAACGGAATTTGAAGGTAAATACGGGGAAGAGCAAGGTTATGGTCTTCGAAAGGGGTGAAGTCACAGAGTGTGAGGTGAAGCAGAACGGTCAGGCTATGGAGATCGTCAACTCTTTTAAGTATCTGGGCAGTGTGTTGAGTAAAGATGGGACTATGGATGAAGAGGTGCGGGAGAGGGTACAACAGGGGAAGAGGGTTGTAGGAACGCTAAAAGCAGTAACAAGAAATAGGGTGGTCAGTATGGAAGTGAAGAAGTCCTTGCATGACAGTGTGGTAATCCCGACACTGACTTACGGAAGCGAAGCATGGACGTTGGTTGAGAGACTCAGACCAAGAGTGAGAGCAGTGGAAATGAATTACTTAAGGAGTGCGTGCGGAGTTACATGGAGGGATAGACAGACTAATGAGGAAGTAAGAAGGAGGTGTGGTGTGGAGGTAGATGTGCTGGAAAGTGTGAAAAGGAACAACTTGAGATGGTTCGGCCATATGGAACGTATGGAAAGCGAGAGAATGACTAAGAGGGTGTATGAGAGCGAGGTGGAGGGACAGAGGGGGAGAGGTAGACCGAATATGAGGTGGAAGGATGGAGTGAGGAAGTACATGAACGAAGGTGGTGCTGGTTGGGGGGAGGGGCGTCGACTGACTGGGGACAGAGGTGCATGGGGGCGGTTCGTTCGTGGCCACCCCTTCGGGGATCACGGCGTCAGGCAATAGATAGATAGATAGATTTACTTGGCGAGTGATAGCGACCCTGTAACTTTTGAAGGAATCGGCCTTCGGTCGGGGCATTTTCCTATCGGCAAATTTACAAATTTACCTTGAAAGGGGTCTGGGTGAGTTTTTTTGTTTTCCAAAGTACTGTAAGTCTCTCATATTTATCATGTTCTTACACAAACACACAAACACACACACACACACACACACACACACACACACACACACTTCACCGATACTACAACAACAACAAAAACAACACCTACAATAGAGCCACTACTGTTATATTTGTTTACCTTTCTTATCACCGCCTGCCACCCCGCATGCCTTGTACCTGATCTCCATACTTGATAAACCACCACGATCACTATCACTATGTAGCACACCAATAGTCTTCACCGATAGTACCACCGATAGTGCAAGTACTGTACATCGATAACTTCTCTTATCGGGAGACTGGCTGTTTGTTTGGTCTATTAATTCATTTATTCATATATTTTGTTTAGTTTCCTCCCTAGACCTCCATCAAGCTTAGAAAAACACCCCCTAGATCCCCCTTCAAGATTGATTTGTACATTTTTCGGGAGAAAAATTTCCTGGCCAAAGGCCGATTCCTCCTAAATTTACAGGCTCGCTCTCGCTCGCCAGGAAAAAATCGACACGTAAATGGCACGAAGGATTTTAATTTTGACAAAGAAATGGGGTGAAAGGTCATTAAATCACCAAACTAATGGAATCAACGCCTTAAATCCTCAAAACTAGTGGGGCTAAACATTGGGGAGAAGGGGGTTCAGAAGAACGGTATTCTCCCCTTAACCCTTTCAACACGATCACGTCATTTCCATCATATTCTGGTTACTATTAGACGATTTTCCTTAACTTCTACTCGACCTCTAGGACTCAAAGGGGTAAATACGGTCTCAATGAACCCTCTGAATAACATAGGTCCCTCTTAAACTGCATACAATCGTCTAATATTTGTCAGATTAGAAGGTAAAAATATGTCATGGAACTGAAGGGGTTATAATGTATCAGAGTTTGGTGTCCCTAATAAATGTACACTCCATTTTTTTTTTTTTTTTTTTTGTGCTATGTATTCGTATTTCAAAATTGGAAATAGCATTGGTCGACTAACATCCTTTTCTTTAGTATGTGTTATGGGGAGATGGGTCGTTTTTCTGGTTCCCCTTCTCCCTTATGTTTAGACTCACTAGATTTTAATTCGGCCCATTAGTTTGGCGATTTTAAGACCTATCGCCCCATTTCTTTGTCAATATTAAGACTTTCGTGTCATTTAGATGTCGATTTATTTCCTGGTGAGCGATAGCAAGCCTGCAATTCAAGAGGAAGCGGCCTTTGGCCGGGACATTTTTGTATCGAAAAATTTACAATTTATCTTGAAGGAGGGTCTTGGTGGTGTTTTTTAAAGCTTGACGGAGGTCAAGGGAAGAAGCTAAAATAATAATGATAATAAGATATATACATGAGCAACTAATAATGATAATAAGATATATACATGAGCAAATAAATATGCCCTTCCCCCCTATAACGTGATAGCGACTCCTAGCCTACTATGGGTTTCAGAGGCCGTGTTAAATAGTTTTTCGGGAATAACTTATTAACAAACAGTTGGATCAGTATGATATTTTGCCACAACTTGATTCATACCGTGCCCTAATTTTCGTCATTATAATGCATTACCAAAAGTGGATAATTAAGCCACTTGTCCCTTAGTCATGAGGTTAAAGCCACACCTGATTGACTAGGAAACGGACAAGGCTACCGTAGCGTACCTGTGGAACCAACAAACCATTATTGCTCCTCCATCAAACACGGTCGTTATCAGCCACCACTCAACCCTATTATCGTCTTTATATTCATGTTATATGTCACTATTAAATATATACAAAATATGTATTTTTGTATATCTGAAACCCTTAGTAGTATCCAATATATGGCTTTGTCTGTACCCCACCCTATGTTTACAATGCTCATCTACCTACTTGAATATGGTTCTTTAGGATATTACTACTGTATATAAATAGACTAAATCAACAACTAGGAAGCTTTGTGTGGCTTCATGACTCTTCTACAGTAAGGCGTCTACTATGGGATCTGGAAGGTATGCGTAAAGGAGGAGTTACACAAGGGATTTTTACCGCAACGTATCATCCACAACTCTGATCTGGCAGCTTCTGAATTATACTTTTTTAAGCATTGTGTCACGGTTAATTTCAATTAAATTCAATTGTCTTTATTTCATAATTTCTATGCAAATTGCACTTATTTACACATTACATATATAATCAAATAATTATGGAACTCAAATACTTTAAAATGCATCTATGAATTGGATGCTTACGCATGTAGTTCATTTATTATAATAGACTGATCTCAAAGTATATTATAGCAAGCTAAGCAAATATTTGCTACGATTTCTAATAACTGACTAATTCAAATAAGTAATATTTATATGTATATCAATGCTTTCAGATTGAATTTAAGTTATTAATACATGCATACACACATATCCAATATTGTACTATACACTCTAGGACATAATATATTGTGGCCTTGGAGTTTCCAATCTACCCCAAGCTGAATACAATCTTCGTATTAATCCTTTGCCTAGTACTGTATTAACGTTAATCCTTTGCCTAGTACTGTATTAACATTAATCCTTTGCCTAGTACTGTATTAACATTTCGGAAGTTTGTTTATGCTGTTCGAGGGTACATATTGGGCCAGGATTTGGGTCATAGAGTGTACCTTGATATCAGTATCACACGAGCGCTTATCCCTCCAACTTTGATCTTTAACTTAGCTGATGAGGTAAACTTTTCTAATATTTATGTCATCTAAGGTACCTAAGCTAATTCATCCCCAGCCTAAATATCGATACCAGTACATAATAGACCAGAAATTTTGCCGGGAAAATATTGACGATAAAAGCTCCCGTGTGATACTGTGCCTTTTGTCACCAGTGTGTTTATTATAATGAGGTCCATTATCTTAATCACTATAACTCACAAACGACTACAGTTATCGGGCTAGTTTTTATACCATTTAGGAAGAGTCAGCCAGGGAATAGGTGCGGATATTGGGTGCATATTCTGGAGGTTTGGGTGGATATTCCGGAAGTTTAGGTGCATATTCCGGAAGTTTGGGTGCATATTCTCTCAAAACATCTTCACACACACACACACACACACGTGTGTGTGTGTATGTGTGTGTTTGTGGGAGAGAGAGAGAGAAGAGAGAGAGAGAGCTACTGACCCCAATCCGTGTTAGATGTTTATCGTATTTTCGATGCACTTAATTTATTTAGTTTTAACTGAAAAAATGAAACCCTTATGACCACAGATAAATCCTCGTTATACGAATACATTGTACTGATATTATACATTATAACACCATAATAGAGTAGCTCATGATATTATACATTATAACACCATAATAGAGTAGCTCATGATATTATACATTATAACACCATAATAGAGTAGCTCATGATATTATACATTATAACACCATAATAGAGTAGCTCATGATATTATACATTATAACACCATAATAGAGTAGCTCATGATATTATACATTATAACAACATAATAGAGTAGCTCATGATATTATACATTATAACACCATAATAGAGTAGCTCATGATATTATACATTATAACACCATAATAGAGTAGCTCATGATATTATACATTATAACACCATAATAGAGTAGCTCATGATATTATACATTATAACACCATAATAGAGTAGCTCATGATATTATACATTATAACACCATAATAGAGTAGCTCATGATATTATACATTATAACACCATAATAGAGTAGCTCATGATATTATACATTATAACAACATAATAGAGTAGCTCATAATCGGTGTATTTTGTCTAGATTGGGCGTGTGGTTTCCTTAGACTGTTTTGTTATCTTAACCCTCTCACGCATATGACGCAATTTTGAGTCTATTGGGGATACTTTAAAGCCTTTGTTACCATCAGGGGTATTTAGAAACCTTTAGTTTAGTTACTTCAACCTCTGCAGTTGTCTTTGAGTTAGTTGTGGGCAGAAAACTAATTTTGGAGAGGTAATTATAAGAGTGAGAGAACTCTATTTCTTATTGCTAATCTGGCAACCTCTGCGTCATAAAAGCGTGAAAGGGTTAAGGGGACATGGGCCTTTTTTTGGCCTATTAATTCATGTATTTCTTTATATCTTAGTTTCCTCGCTACACCTCCATCAAGCTAAGAAAACCACCCCCTAGACCCCCTTTCAAGATAAATTTGTAAATTTTTCGGTAGAAAAATGTCCCGGCCGAAGGCCGCTTCCTCTTAAAATTACAGGCTCGCTATCGCTCGCCAGGAAAAATCGACACCTAAATGGCACGAAAGGTCTTAAAATTGACAACTAAATTGGGCGTAAGGTGTTAAAATCGCCAAACTAATGGACCGAACGTTTTATAATCTCAAAACAAATTGAGCTTAACACGAGGGAGAAAGGGGACCAGCAAAACCCCTTAAGTGCCCTTTGAGTGGCCCTCTGATGCCAAGTAGAAACCCCAACAGAGATCGGCCAACCTTCGCCATCCGGGTACCGTTGGTGATATGTGCCTATCTTTATACTCCTTTATCTTCATACCCATAATACACATCTGATAATGTTGGTTCATGTTATACAGTATATAGTTTGGTCTTTGGATATCCATTATTTGTGAACATACTGACTATAGAGACATACCAGGAAGTATTTAAATAACCATCTTTACTTGCATGCCTATATAAGCATCTTGCAGACATTATTACACTGGAAAAAAGCGATATTTAATGATGACTACGATAGGCCATGAAGTCTTCAACCTATACTGTATATTATCCTTACTACGATAGGCCATGAAGTCTTCAACCTATACTGTATATTATCCTTACTACGATAGGCCATGAAGTCTTCAACCTATACTGTATATTATCCTTACTACGATAGGCCATGAAGTATTCAACCTATACTGTATATTATCCTTACTACGATAGGCCATGAAGTCTTCAACCTATACTGTATATTATCCTTACTACGATAGGCCATGAAGTATTCAACCTATACTGTATATTATCCTTACTACGATAGGCCATGAAGTCTTCAACCTATACTGTATATTATCCTTACTACGATAGGCCATGAAGTCTTCCACCTATACTGTATATTATCCTTACTGAAACCCCGAATTCAACATCTTGCAAACAATGTACTATCTCAACTGACTTGCTTAAATACACATCTGGTAGACATCATTGCAGTAGAAAACAAGAGCCATAATGCCAGATATTATATACTAGGAAGTATTTAGTGTACCATCTCTACTTGCATACCTAAATCATCAACATCTGGCAGAAA
>CM064487.1:40669085-40774085 GCA_032716605.1 Paralithodes platypus | reverse complement strand
GATTGTACTTGTTTTAATTATCATTGAGGATTGTGCTTGTTTTAATTATCATTGAGGATTGTACTTGTTTTAATTATCATTGAGGATTGTGCTTGTTTTAATTATCATTGAGGATTGTGCTTGTTTTAATTATCATTGAGGATTGTGCTTGTTTTAATTATCATTGAGGATTGTGCTTGTTTTAATTATCATTGAGGATTGTGCTTGTTTTAATTATCATTGAGGATTGTGCTTGTTTTAATTATCATTGAGGATTGTGCTTGTTTTAATTATCATTGAGGATTGTGCTTGTTTTAATTATCATTGAGGATTGTGCTTGTTTTAATTATCAATGAGGATTGTGCTTGTTTTTGTAATTTTCAAAATATATATTTTAGTTTATCCCTTAGGCTATCATAAAACGCCTTCCCAGAGTTCCTTGAAACTAGAAAATGTACCCAACCAGACCTCATTCAAGCTTAATTTGTAAAATTTTCAATAAAATATTGTCCCTGCCGAAGGCCGATTTCTATTAAGTTACAGGATCTCTAATGCCCGACCATATAGATATCGACACCTGAATGGGGCGAAGCGTCATATTTTCGTTAATAAATGGGTTGAAATATCATAAAAACTCCGAACTAATGGAGCGAAACAGGGGAGATGTTTTACCCGAGTGGCATTAAAGGTAGTCCCCAATCAGTGTGTCTGGTTACGATATGTGAGAGCTATTGAATACAATCATATGGAGAACCGCCGATTTTGACAGTACAAAGCACCAGCCTTAATGTATTATATATTTATCAACCTTACAAGCTACACACTCCACCCTTGTTATTGTTTATATATATATTATATATTATGTTCAATCTTACAAGCTACACACTCAACCCTTGTTATTGTTTATATATATTATATATTTTCAATCTTACAAGCTACACACTCAACCCTTGTTATTGTTTATATATATATTATATATTTTCAATCTTACAAGCTACACACTCAACCCTTGTTATTGTTTATATATATATTATATATTTTCAATCTTACAAGCTACACACTCAACCCTTGTTATTGTTTATATATATATTATATATTATGTTCAATCTTACAAGCTACACACTCAACCCTTGTTATTGTTTATATATATATTATATATTATGTTCAATCTTACAAGCTACACACTCAACCCTTGTTATTGTTTATATATATATATTATATATTTTCAATCTTACAAGCTACACACTCAACCCTTGTTATTGTTTATATATATATTATATATTTTCAATCTTACAAGCTACACACTCAACCCTTGTTATTGTTTATATTTAGAATGTATTCATCAGCCTTACAAACTATACACTCAGCCCTAGTCGTTGCTTGTATTTATTATGTATTTATCAATCTTACAAACTACACACTCAACATAACAATAACAAGCCACAGATAGTCGAGAGGCCAGATCCAGAAATTACAACATTCGGCATTATCCAAGAGGGTCAACATTTCAGTGTAATCTCCAATTAATGGTTACTTAGTGTTAGTGACCCTGGAACTCAATAATCAAGGAAATCATATCGAAGTAACTTCTCTACGATAATAACATAAATGTCTTGTAGCTTTTTATAGTAGCTAAAAATAAATCTATATGATGGGATCGATTTTCAGCCTGTCCCACATACACAGCTTTACCAAGGCAGAACGAACCATCTTGGTGATGTACAAAGGCTATTATTGTTCTCTAGAAGATAAGGGCCGGTTTTGCATGTACAGTACAAGTATAAACAGTGTACTGTACACATGCATATCGTATGTATCTAATAACACGGGTCTTTATTCCACAAAAGTTTAATAATAATTGTTAAAAATGTCATGAATATAGGATGCCCCAAGATGTATGGATCTTGTTCCCACTAGCTTTATTTATTGTCCTTCCTTTCCTCTGCTGTTAAAAAAAAAAAAAAATTCTTTCCGCATTAAAACAACATCGTGATAGGATGCCAAGATCTGTTGACATTATACGACTGATGCCCCCCCCCCCCCCCCCTGCGACCCGTGACAGCAATAAATGTGGCCTAACTGTCACAAGTGTTGGCGCCACCACAGGGGATATACTGGTACAGCTAAATCCGTCCATACCTTAACACCCACTACATAATCACCCTGTGAACTACGTGAGCGGATGACGCACTAGAATATGTTAGTCTAGAAGTTATGTCAATCAACGTAAGGAAACATTGACTAGCATAATACTTGGTAGAAATATGTGATGTGTATATTGTACTGGTATCTGTGATTCGCGCATGGCATGTCACTGAAATGGATACTTAAGGGGAGATGTCCACTTGAGGGATTTTTTCCTTGACTCCTTTTTCCCTCATGTTAGCCCCATTGTTTTTCTAATTTTAAGACGTTTGCCCCATTATTTTGACGATTTTAAGAACCTTCAACCCATTTCTGTCAATTTTAAAACCTTTCGTGCCATTTAGGTGTCGATTTTATCCTGGCGAGCGATAGCGAGCCTGTAATTTAAGAGGAACCGGCTTTCAGCCGGGAAATTTTTCTACCGAAAAATTTACAAATTTATCTTGAAAGGGGCTCAAGGGGGTGTAATCTTGAGCTTAAAGGATATCTAGGGACCAAACTAAAAACCTCCCCTTAAGCCTACTTTGTAAATCAAGCCTCAATGATGAGGTTTTATGAAGAACCAAATAATTTATATAAAGGCTTGACACTATTTTTCATTCTCTACTCAGACCCCAAACGACCCCATCTCAATGTCCGCACGAAAGCTGTTGACGACGGGTATAAATCTGCATACAGTTGTGTTTTATAGACAACTGTAGCCATGTTGTTAAAGTTAGGATACAACATTATAAACAACTTCAAACATTATATTCTGAATGACGTTACACAATATTTGCTCTACACTATAAACATTTGAACACAGGAGATTGTAATCATTTGAACACAGAAGATTGTAATAATTTTGTGTCTGTGTTGAAAATTTGATACAATTACAGCATGATTTTGTATTAATTTTCACGTATATCTGTGTGCTTTTATCTCCGTTTTTTTCAGCATTATTTAATACACACGTGTGAATGAAATTCGACAAAACTTGGTTAGTACCTTTCTATGGGAACCGAACACAAATAACGTATATATTTTCATTATGGTTTTATCTTTCACCAAAAGGAACACCCCCAAAAACATATTAATAAACGAATCGATCAATGTGTGTGTGTGTGTGTGTGTGTGTGTGTGTGATATACACTATATACATAATACAGTGACACACATACTACTAGTGTGAGTGTGTGTGTGTGTGTGTGTGATATACACTATATACATAATACAGTGACACACATACTACTAGTGTATGTGTGTGTGTGTGTATGTGATATACACTATATACATAATACAGTGACACATACTACTAGTGTGTGTGTGTGTGTGTGATATACACTATATACATAATACAGTGACACACATACTACTAGTGTGTGTGTGTGTGATATACACTATATACATAATACAGTGACACACATACTACTAGTGTGTGTGTGTATGTGTGTGTGTGTGTGTGTATGTGATATACACTATATACATAATACAGTGACACACATACTACTAGTGTGTGTGTGTGTGTGTGATATACACTATATACATAATACAGTGACACACATACTACTAGTGTGTGTGTGTATGTGTGTGTGTGTGTGATATACACTATATACATAATACAGTGACACACATACTACTAGTGTGTGTGTGTGTGTGATATACACTATATACATAATACAGTGACACACATACTACTAGTGTGAGTGTGTGTATGTGGGTGTGTGTGTGTGTGTGATATACACTATATACATAATACAGTGACACACATACTACTAGTGTGTGTGTGTGTGTGTGATATACACTATATACATAATACAGTGACACACATACTACTAGTGTGTGTGTGTGTGTGTGATATACACTATATACATAATACAGTGACACACATACTACTAGTGTGTGTGTGTGTGTGTGTGTGTGTGATAGAGAGAAAGAGAGAGAGAGAGCGATATATATAGAGTGAGAGTGATATATTCCTGTTACAGTGACACACACACTACTAGTGAGAGTGGTGGCTATATATGTGTGTGTATGTGTGTGTGATATATACCTGACACAGACACACACACACACACACACACACACTACTAGTGAGAGTGGTGGCTATATATGTGTGTGTATGTGTGTGTGATATATACCTGAGACAGACAGAGACAGACACACACACACACTACTACTTAAAACAGTGGTTGTGTAGTGACGTATATGAATCTCACAAGAGCCCATTACTTTTCAACGGCTCAGTAAACACCACGACTTGTAGAATATAAGACTGAAGTGACGTCACGTTAGCTAACAAATCTCTCCTGATTTTATAGCTGACATACAATTAATCTTTAAGCCTTGATGTGATGTGTACCCAATAACTATACTTTATTAACAAATGCAATTGTCTTTGGTGATATTAAGGAGAGGTTTTTAGTGGGTTTCCTAGACTTCCATCAAGCTTGAAATTACACCCCCTTGACCACCTTTCAAGATAAATTTTTAAATTTTTCGGTAGAAAAATGTCCCTGCCGAAGGCCGGTTCCTCTTAAATTACAGGCTCGCTATCGCTCGCCAGGAAAAAATCGACACCTGAATGGGGCGAAAGGTCTTAAAAGTGACATAAATGGGGTGAAACTTCTTAAAATCGTCAAAATAATGGGGCGAACGTCTTAAAATTAGAAAAGCAATGGGGCTAAACATGAGGGAGAAAGAAGTCAAGAAAAAAATCCCTCAAGTGGAAATCTGCCCTTAAGTTAGTGTCAGTGAGAACCACAGCAACCTAGCACACATGCAGGAACTGACTCACACCAAACCATTACTTACGGTATAACACATGCTACTGACTCACTCACTCACTCACTCACTCACTTCTTAAGGGGAGTTTTTCCACTTGAGGGATTTTTTTTCTTTGCCCCTTTCTCCCTCATGTTTAGCCCCATTGCTTTTGAAATGTTAAGACGTTTGCCCCATTAGTTTGGCGATTTTAAGAAGTTTCATCCCATTTATGTCACTTTTAAGACCTTTCGTCCCATTTAGGTGTCGATTTTTCCTGGTGAGCGATAGCGAGCCTGTAATTTAAGAGAAACCGGCCTTTGGCCGGGAAATTTTTCTACCGAAAAATGTACAAATTTATCTTGAAAGGGGATAAAGGGGGTGTAATTTCAAGCTTGATGGAAGTCTAGGAAACACACTAAAAACCTGCCCTTAACTAACTGATTGCCTGACTGGCTGACCAATTATCAGGCAGATTGAGTGAGTGAATGACATAGACCTTCGTACTGTATGTCTCCATGTGCTTCCAGTAACTATGCTATATTAATAAAGTGATATTGTTGTCGGTTATGCTAAAATAATATGTGCCACCCTGAGTAACAACGAGTCAACAACTACCATACAACAACAACCACAACAACAACAATCACAACACCAACAATAACAACAACAACAATCACAAACAACAATAACAAACAACAATAACAACAACAACCACCACAACAACAACACCACCACTATCATCCACATCAACAACAACAACCACCACCACAACAACCACAACTACAACCACCACAACAACAATGACAACAACAACAACAACAACAACAACAACAACCACAACTACAACCACCACAACAACAATGACAACCACCACAACAACAACACCACCACTATCATCCACATCAACAACCAGCAGAGAACTGACTCAGCCACCAAACATGAAGGGGATCATGCTCTCCATTTAGGACTAGACATTAAGGAAGTCACATTTTATTATTTTTTGTTTTGTTTACAGCGCATGTTGCAAATAGTAAGAGTTATTTGTTCGAGAGTATAATTATGTAAAATTATATGTATGATACACGTGAATGTATTAATTATTATTGTTTTTCTTTTCTTCTTATTTCATGTTTTAATATTATTCATGTAACTACACAAAAAGCTCTTCTTCATTCTGCGTCCAGACAATAGGACATACAGTATACGCCATTAAATCCTTACTACTACAAATTAGTATATACAGTATCAAACGTGTATATTCTAAATAGTTATAGCATATGTGACAATATTATTGTATTAATGAAAGTTAAATGAGAATTTTAAAACAATGCATTTAAAAAAGTTTTTCGGTAGTGACGAATTCCCAAAAAATCATCATAAGCGAAAACCTGTTTAATGTAAAAGCGTTTGTTGGTAATATTTGTAGACTTTGCTCGATTCAAATTAATGGTTACACGGAAAGTCTCCCCATCTAACATGCTTAACTAAGACACATTAGAGCTGTCACGAATAATACAGGTCACTTAAGAAGGGGGGGGGGGGGGAGAGAAGGGGTTCTGGCCACCCTTCTCCCTCACACTTAGCCCCATTAGTTTTCATATTTCAAGACGTTCGGCCCATTAGTTTGGCGATTATAAGACCTTCCGCCCCATTTCTTTGTCAATATTAAGACCTTTCGTGCCATTTACAGTAAGTGTCGATTTTTTCCCTAACGAGCGATAGCGAGCCTGCAAACTAGGAGGAACAGGCCTTTGGCCTGGAAATGTTTCTACCGAAAAATGTACACATTTATCTAGAAGGGGTACCTAAGAGAAGTTTTTTAAAGCTTGATGGAAGTCTAGGGAGGCAACTAAAAATAGAAATTAAATAAATAAATCGCCCAATAAATCAAGCCTTTGCCCTTAATCGTTTTCCTGTTGTGGAGACTAATGATTCACCAGAGCCATTAGTTGGGGAACAGTCATATTTTGTAGATACCTTTATTATATATAGTTGACCTGGTCTCTTATCAATGTTGTCTTTAACACTATATCATCTGAAGTCTCGTGGGTTATCATATACATATTTACATACTGTATATATATATACTGTATATATATATATATATATATATATATATATATATATAATATTGAGGAGTTTGCTTTGGTTTTGCCATTTTCGAGCAATGTATTTTAGTTTAACCCCATGGCTAACGCCTTCCCATACTTCCTTCAAACTTAAAAATGCCCACACAGGCTCCTTGAAGCTAAATTTGTCCTTTTTCGATAGACAAATGTGTCGAAGCCCAGAAAATAATCGACACCAAAATGGGGTTAAGCGTCTTATTATTGACAAACTAATGGAGTGAAACGTCTTAAAATCTCCAAACTAATAAGATAAAACAGGAGAGGTCTAAAAATATCCCCTAGGACTAGATAGGGTTAACCCTTTCAATGATATTAGTTTTAACCCCTTCTGTACCGGCGACGTTTTATAATATTATTCTAGCTATATTTAGACAACTTTGTGCAGTTTAAGAAGGATCTGTGGTAGTAAAAAGGGTTAAGGAAGATAGTTTGAAGCCTGTTAATGGCTGGAGCCCCTTTTTAAACTAATAGAATCGTCTAATAGTAGCCAACATAATGTTAAAAGGACGTCACCGGTACTGAAGGACCAGGCGATTTTATTCCGCTTGGAAAGGACCTCTTAAAAAATAGACCGTTTTTGGAGTATTATTCCCTAGACTACGATATGTGTTCCAGAAGTATTAATATATACAAGTTGTAAAGGGTTATGATAAAATGGTTGAATTTTCATTTGACTGGAAACAATAAACGTATCTATCTATCAACTATATCCATTAACACTATTTGATCCGACGTCGTATGGATTATCATGACATTTGTTTAATTATTGCTGAGGATTTTGCTTGCTTTTACCATTTTCGTGCAATGTATTTTAGTTTGTCCCCTAGGCTAGCAAAAACGCCTACCCCGACTTCCTTCAAAATAAAAATTGACCACCTAGACTCCCTTCCAGCTAAGTTTGTACATTTTTCGATAGAAAAAATGTCCTGTCGATTTCTTCCAAGTTCCAGGCTCGCTTTCGCTCACACAGGAAAACAACCGACACCTGAATTGGGCGAAGCGTCTTATCGCCAACTAATATCGTGAAACGTCTTAAAATCTACAAACTAATTGAGCTAAATAGGGTAGGTAAAACAAAAAATAAAAAAATCCTTGAACCAAATAGGGTTAAATAGAAGCAGGACTTGTAAGACATACACATAAAGGGAATCTCAGTTTATTTATGGGAAGGCAGACAAATATATGTAGAGATGCACACATAGGAAACTATACAGTATAATTATTATGTCTAACATTACACGATTTGATGCAGTTTTTGAGGGTCCTAGTGTATGTTAGACCATCTGAGTAACATATGTACTCCTTATAATCCTAGAGGTATAATGTAGTCTAAGGAAATCGTCTAATGGTAACCAAAATAAGATGAAAATTACGTTATCGTGCTGAATGAGAGTAAACAACAATCAGGTGACGTATACAGATACACAAACACACACAACAAAGCCATTCCAACAGCTTCCTCTATCCACAACACCCCTTCTCTGCTATCTACACTCTCCCAGCCGTATGGTCCTAGTGTACTGTTTGATGGCGTAATGGGATTCCAAATGTAAGAGATGAAAAGATAAACTACGTATAGTGAAACAAGGCGCATAACATCCGTAGAGTTAATAATACGGTAATCGTAGCTGCTTTCTATTTTGCTGGTAACGAGCATTAATTAAGGGAGATTTCCACTTGAGGGATGTTTTTCTGGACCCCTTCCTCCCTCATGATTACCCCTATTGATTTTGAGATTTTTAGATGTTCACCCCATTAGTTTGGTGATTTTAAGAACATTCGCCCAATTTCTGTCAATTTTAAGACCTTTCGTGCCATTTAGGTGTCGATGTTTTCCTGGCGAACGATAGCGAGCCTGTAATTTAAAAAGAAGTGGCCTTCGGCCGGGACATGTTTCTACCGGAAAATGTACAAATTTATCTTGAAAGGGGGTCAAGAGGGTATAATTGATGGAGGTCTACGAAACAAACTAAAACCCTCCCCTTAAATAATGAGTAACATTTGGTTTACTGACCGACACATTTCCTTGGCTGTCAACAAATTCCCATAGCGATGTATGCCATAGTTAACACTATCTGCTTCCACCTCTTGTAGGTTGTTACCTTCGTCAACGAAGTTGGACGGAGGTTATGTTTATTGCCTCCGTTTGTTTAATGGTTTATCGGTAAACAAAATATCTCAAAAAGTTATCAACCGATTTTCACGAAAGTTGGTGGGCAGTTAGTATATTTGCCAAGGAAGTAGTGATACATTTAGAAAGGTGATCAGTAGAGCGCATACCTCCGCCAGCGTAGGCGTCTCACAAAGTTATGAACCGATGTTCACGAAATTTGGTGGGCAGATAAATAATCTATGCGCCAAGGAAGAAGTTATTCCACTTAGGAGGCTATCAGTAGAGCCCACACCTTCACTAGTGTAGGTGGATGTAAAAAAACAAAAACACAAAACCAGAAAAAAACGCCTTCCCAGATTCCCCTAAAAAAGGGGCTACCCAGACACACTTCAAGCTATATTTGTACATTTTTTCGATAGATAAATGTCTCGGCCGAAGATCGAATTCTTTATAATTACAGACTAGCGAACGCTCGCCAAGAAAAAATTGACACGTAAATAATGTGATGCGTCTTATTATCACCAAACTAATATGGCGAAACATCTTAAAATCTCCAAACTAATGGATGGAGCGACACCAAAAACAGACCCAACCCACGGACCAAACAGGGTTAATATGTCAAAAATTCGTACTTTATTGTTAGTCTGTTTACAAATATAATTTTTTTTCTTTTACTCAATTATATACTTGATCTGTCAAACCTGTGTATATTATTGACTGATTACACAATCATAACTGATAATTCCAAATGTTTGTATTTTATTTTATTATTCTGCTTATTTATTATATTACATTTATACGGTTGGCACACTTTTACTGTTAACTCCTTTTGTCTGGCTACCATTATACTATCATTTTATCATTACTAACATCGAGGTTTTAAAATGGGTGAACTCTATCTCATCTAACCCTTCGGTTCCCATAAATCTTTCTTAAACTGCATATAATCGTCCAAGGATAGCCATAATACTGTATATAACAGTATTTAACAGTACAATTGTGCAAACAGTATAGTAATGCAATTGTGCAAACAGTATAGTAATGCAATTGTGCAAACAGTATAGTAATGCAATTGTGCTAACAGTATAGTAATGCAATTGTGCAAACAGTATAGTAATGCAATTGTGCAAACAGTATAGTAATGCAATTGTGCAAACAGTATAGTAATGCAATTGTGCAAACAGTATAGTAATGCAATTGTGCAAACAGTATAGTAATGCAATTGTGCAAACAGTATAGTAATGCAATTGTAGACAAATACTTGGAAATATTAATTATAGTTGTGTAAACAGGCCAATAACAGAGAGAGAAATGCTTAACATATAAAGTATAAAATGAAGTAAACAGACCACCAGTTGAAAGACTATTAGTAAACATACAACTAATAAAGAATATAGCTCTGACATTAACTAGTGTATAAATCGTGATGTAGCAGTCCGACGCTGTAAACAACCAAGGTAATTTGCCTGTGGTTTGATCTGTGAGTAAACTGTAGGGGAGAATTTTACGTAAAGTTTTCTTTTTTTCTGGAACCCCTTCTGTCTCATGTTTAGCCCATTTTTTCGAGATTTTAAGACATTCGCCGCATTATTTTGACGATTTTCAGACCTTTCACTCCATTGTTGTCAATTTTAAGACCTTTCGTGCCATATAGGTGTCGATTTTATCATGGCGAGCGATAGCGAGCCTGCAATTTAGGAGGAATCGGCCTTCGGCCAGGACATTTTTCTATCGAAAAATGTACAAATTTATCTTGAATGGAGGGTCTTGAGGGTATTTTTGTTAAGCTTGATGGAGGTCTAGGGAGCAAACTAAAAATCTCCCCTACACGTTACTGACTATGATTTATGTTTACGTTATGTCAGAATACCTCAGCTATTTACACACTTTCATGGCTTTCATCACTATTTTACGTCCTTGTTAAGGGGAGGTATTTAGTTTGTTTCCTAGACCTCTATCAAGCTTAAAAATTACACTCCCTTGACCCTCTTCAAGATAAATTTGTACATTTTTTGGTAGAAAAATGTCCCGGCCGAAGGCCGTTTCCTCTTACATTACAGGCTCGTTATCGCTCGCCAGGATTTTTTTTACACCTAAATGGCACGAAATGTCTAAAAATTGACAGAAATGGGGCGAAAGTTCTTAAAATCGCCAAACTAATGGGGGCGAACGTCTTAAAATATCAAAAGCAGTGGAGTTAAACATGAGGGAGAAAGGGGTCCAGAAAAAAATCCTTCAAGTGGAAGTCTCCCCTTAACACGAATGAATAACATATATTTTTAATGGAGGCCTATATATTTTTAATGTAGGCCTATATATTTTTAATGGAGGCCTATATATATTTTTAATGGAGGCCTATATATTTTTAATGGAGGCCTATATATTTTTAATGGAGGCCTATATATATTTTTAATGGAGGCCTATATATATTTTTAATGGAGGCCTATTTTAATGGAGGCCATATATAATGGAGGCCTATATATTTTTAATGGAGGCCTATATATTTTAATGGAGGCCTATATATTTTTAATGGAGGCCTATATATTTTTAATGGAGGCCTATATATATTTTTAATGGAGGCCTATATATTTTTAATGGAGGCCTATATATTTTTAATGGAGGCCTATATATTTTTAATGGAGGCCTATATATATTTTAATGGAGGCCTATATATTTTTAATGGAGGCCTATATATATTTTAATGGGGGCCTATATTTTTAATGGAGGCCTATATATTTTTAATGGAGGCCTATATATATTTTTAATGGAGGCCTATATATTTTTAATGGAGGCCTATATATATTTTTAATGGAGGCCTATATATTTTTAATGGAGGCCTATATATTTTTAATGGAGGCCTATATATTTTTAATGGAGGCCTATATATTTTTTAATGGAGGCCTATAATTTTTAATGGAGGCCTATATATTTTAATGGAGGCCTATATATTTTTAATGTAGGCCTATATATTTTTAATGGAGGCCTATATATATTTTTAATGGAGGCCTATATATTTTTAATGGAGGCCTATATATATATTTTAATGGAGGCCTATATATTTTTAATGGAGGCCTATATATTTAATGGAGGCCTATATATTTTTAATGGAGGCCTATATTTTAATGGAGGCCTATATATTTTTAATGGAGGCCTATATATTTTTAATGGAGGCCTATATATTTTTAATGGAGGCCTATATATTTTTAATGGAGGCCTATATATTTACTGAGGCCTATATATTTTTAATGGAGGCCTATATATTTTTAATGGAGGCCTATATATATTTTTAATGGAGGCCTATATATTTTTAATGGAGGCCTATATATTTTTAATGGAGGCCTATATATTTTTAATGGAGGCCTATATATTTTTAATGGAGGCCTATATATTTTTAATGGAGGCCTATATATTTGCACCCAGTAACTATCTTTCAGTAGGGTATATTAACTCCTTCAGTACCGGTGATGTAATTGTCATCATATTCTGGCAACTATTAGACGATTGTGTTCAGCTTAGGAAGGACATCTACCAATAAAAGGACTACAGAATATCTCAATTAATCCTTTTAGCTAACATACTATCCTTCCTAAGCTTCATAAAGTCGTCTAAGTGTAGCTGAAATAAAGTAAGAAAGACGTCTACGGTAATGAAAGGGTTAAGGGGAGGTATTTAGTTTATTCCCTAGACCTCCATCAAGCTCAAAATTAAACCCCCTTGACCCCCTTTCAAGATAAGTTTGTACATTTTTCGGTAGAAAAATGTCCCGGCCGAAGGCCGATTCCTCTTAAATTGCAGGCTCGCTATCGCTCGCCAGGAAAAAATCGACACCTAATTGGGACGAAAGGTCTTGAAAGTGACATAAATTGGGTGAAAGTTCTTAAAATCGCCAAACTAATGGGGCGAACATCTTAAAATAAATTTCAAAAGCAATGGGGCTAAACATGAGGAGAGAGAAGGGGGTAAAGAAAATAATCCCTTAAGTGGAAATCCCCCCTTAAGCAAGTGTTAGTGTTGTCAGTGATGCTATTATATTTATCAGTTATATACTGTATATTTAGTGAGGTCATTATAGGTTTGACTCCTGTAAGGAGATTAGGAAAACCTAATATTTAGTAGTGGCCCCGTAATCATTGACGAACATGCCTATTACATAAGGCATCCTCTTCAAACACTAATCCGCCGTAGTTTGAATCTACCGCGCAGAGCATTTAAAAACTGAGGAGCCTTCATCATGAGCGCACGCGACCTCACTCATGGCTTCAGTCATTATGAATTGGGTTCTCACTACGAAAAAACTTCGTAAAAAATAAAAACAAAAAGAAAATAAGAATAACTATCCAATAAGCTTTCCATCATATCGTGGATGTACTTGTGTGGATTTCTGACCAGACGCTGATCCAGGCGTCATTCCTCCTTCACTGACATATCAAGTAAACCAAAATCCTTAATACATCAACGAATGGGAAGGGGACGGTCGGGAGGGCCCCAGTCGTCAATGATTACGGGGCCACTACTAAATATTAGGTTTTCCTAATCTCCTTACAGGAGTCAAACCTATAATTTATTAGTGGCCCCTCCATCATTGACGAACATGCCTGATATCTAAGACTGGAGGGGGACATTCGTAATCATATCATAACTCTAGAAAAGCAGATAATAAAAACAACCACATAGTATTCTTACTTTTGAAAAATGTATTTAATACGGCGTAGGCCGGAAATATACAAGAAAAAGGGGGTTCAGGCAGGTGCGTGCTTCAAAGAAGCCTGCCTGACAAAAATAGGTAACCCTGAAGATTCTGAACACAGATCTGTAGTTACAAAAGGCACCCCACTCAACGAGTGGTGACAAATAATAAGTTATAAGTTTATATGTGCACATCATAAACCCCAAAATACATGTGGAGATCAATTGCTAATGAACTCCATTGAACTAATGTTACATTGCTTTCGCAGCTAAAACTACTATAACAACACTGTTGTTTTGTACTAAACTTTGTACTAGCACAAATTCTCTCAGAGAAATTTTCATATCACATTTCAACCTTAAAATGTATCACAGTTCTCATACTCCGGCGGGGTCTAGGGTGTCCTATGTCAACTGACTGCACCCCCCCCCCCCCCCCCCCCTTTCCTTGAAAAATAAACATAAGTGACTGCAGGGGCCACCTAGACCCTCTGCCTTAAAGCTATACATGGTAAGGAAGGTTTGTCTAGAGCAACTGACAAGTATCTAGAGAGAAACGTATGATTAGACGCCCACAACTGTGTGGACGCAATATCTTCAACTGAGGAAACGTAAAGAGGCCGCCCACTTGCGTAAATCGTGGGCCCTACCCACAACGCCGGGATTACTCTCTTTAATGACTTCTACCAGAAGAGAGGCTAATCGCCGTTTAAGTAAGCGTTTACCCGTACTCGCTACCCATAAAGCACCTTGGGGGTTATGAGGAGCTATTCTTAAATATTTGGTTAGAGCTTGCACTGGACATAAATTATGATGCACCTTTCCCCTTTTTTAACGCCGGCACCGTGAATTCAGAAAACACGTGTGCACTATGCTCATTCTTGGCTACAAACGCCGGGGAGGGTGCAATGGAAATGGAATCATTAAGTCTACCAAACCTAAGACAATTAGGTGTGTTGCTCATCGCCGCCAGCTCAGACACTCTGTTTCCGGTGGCCAAAGCCAAAAGGAAAACTGCTTTCTTTAAGATTAAAGCAAAGTCTGCAGTATTTTGATACAGACGAGTAAAGACAAAGCTTTGTCCAGAGACCAAGTAGGCATGAGCTGACGGGGAGGTGGGCGGAGTTTAAAACACGCTCTCATAAATCCTGTTTCCTCCGCCACCGGTATGGATAGACCTGTAAGGTCGAAAAAGGGCACTCTAATCGCAGTTAAGTGATTCTTCAGAGTAACCACAGATAAACGTTTCTGCTCAAACAGATAGTTCAAGTAATTAAAAACCAATGCCACTGAGGGTACAGTTTGTTCCGTTCTAACAATCCAAGAAGTAAAAGCTTTCCAATGAGATTGATATTGTCGCTTAGTAGACTGAGTATATTGATTGAGCAATTTATTGGTCACATCCTTACCGTATGGTGCTAGCCACTTGGCCTCCTGAATGTCCATAATGCAAAAGTCAGCGAGGTCTCTAGGTTGCCAATCGTGTCTAAGTGGAAGTACCTGACCGGGAGCGATACCGGGTCCGGGCACCACATTATTAACTGCTGGCACCACACCTGCGCCGGCCACAGGGGCGCGATTAGCGAGACTAAGCCTCGATAAACTCGTAGTTTGTTCACTACGTGGCACATTAGTGACGCATCTGGCGGTGGAAACAGATAGATGGAGCTCCATCTGTTCCAGTCTGTCACTAGGGCGTCTGGCCCCCCTGCCGGCGTTATCGTCCGGCGGGTGAGGTATAGAGGGAGCTTGTGAGTCTCCTCGGACGCAAAAAGATCCACTTGTGGATGGGAGAGCTCCGCAATCATTAGGTCGAAAATGGGTTGCTTGAGCTCCCATTCTACTGTCGTGCTCTGTCTCCGGGACAGAGCGTCTGCCCAGACGTTCGCTACGCCTGGGAGATAAGATGCGTGAAGATAAATATCTAGACTGGTGGCTAGGACAAAAATCTCTTCCGACACGAGTAGCAACTTCCTTGACCTCGTTGACCCTTGTTTCTGAATACAGTGAACTGCATTCAGATTGTCCATTCTGAAGGCCACTGACTTGCCCCGTAACGCCGAGCCGTGAGCCTGAAGGAAATACAATGGGACTAGTAACTCTTTGACATTTATGTGAGCGATTTCTAAGTGGGACCAAAGTCCCTGACCCTGGTGCCCCTGATTTGACTGAAATCCCCACCCTATGGTGCCTGACGCATCCGTGTCTACCCATACCGTTGGAGGAGGAGAGGTCCATGACATGATTGAGTGCAATGTTTCCCTCTTCGCCCAGACCGCTAGTAAGGTGTGGATTAATTTTGGTATGGGCCATAATTTTCCCGCCGGTAAGAGTGGGAAATATTTGTTGCCCTCCAATATTAATCGTTTTACTTTCAACCGGCCCAACTTGACAGTTAGCTGAATCCAGTTGAGAGAGCCGACCAGAGACTCCCAGACTCTTCGTGTCGTAGTCAGACTGTGAAGAAACCTGAACAGTTTCCTGCGAAACCTGTTGCGATTGTCCACACTCTGACTCAGAGTGAGAGCGGCGGTGTCCCAGACCAGCCCTATCCACTGAATTACTCTTGAGGGAACAAGGTTTGACTTTACCAGATTTACCTTGAAGCCTAGAGTTTTGACATGATTTAAAATGATATTGACATGTTTTATGCATAATTGTTGTGTCTCTGCCACCACCAGCCAGTCGTCTAGATACCACAACACTCTGATTCCCTGTTTTAACAATGGCATCAGGGCTTGCCTGACTAATTTTGTGAATAATCGAGGTGCTAGGTTCAAACCGAACGGCATCCTTTGAAAAACAAAATTTTGGTGCCTGATCCTCAAGGCCAGAAACCTTTGAAATCTTTTGTTGACCGACACGTGCCAATAGGCGTCTGTCAGGTCTAGGGAACACATCCAGCCACCCGGCGGAAGTGTTAGCCTGATTTGATGAACTGTTAACATTCTGAAAGACTCGTTGTAAATGTGAAGATTCAGATACGACAGGTCTACGACCGGCCTCATCTGAACACTGTCCCGTTTGGGAACCAAAAAACAGTTTTGACGTGAATACAGGGTAATCTGGGGGTACCGGGATGATGACATTCTTGGCAATCATCTCCTGGACCAGCAGCTCCACCTCTAATGAAACACAATTTGCCGTTGTCGGCTGACGTAAGCGAGGTCGCCGGAGCCACTGCCAAGTGATGCCTTTGCGTGCCACCATCCGTGCCCATGTTTTTAACGGCCATGCTTGGTGACACGTTCGGAACGACCCAGTTAGCAGACAAGGGTTCGCCGGCTGTACTTCCCTCGGTTCCTCCGGCTCTAAGGTAGGCACTGGGAGTGAGAAAGACTTTAGTTTTTTGATGGTGGGTTTTGGTGGTGTTGGCCGCTTCGCCGGCTGGCTGGTGTGGGCCGAAGACTGGCCCTGACCCGGCTTATACTGGCCGCGTCCCCTCTGTCCTGAAAACCCTCTCTGTCTATGCCTGAACTGACCCAGGGGGGATTGGGAGGACTTAGGCGGAAGAAACGGCTTAGAACCCCCTGGCTGAGCTTTAGTAGGAGGCTTAGGTTTGGGGAAGTTAAATGCGGGTTTCTTAGCCTGTGCGGGACTGTGCTTCACGGCCTGTGCCATGTTAAACACTGTTCGCCATACATCAGGGGACATTAAAGAAGGTGTAAGTACTGGGGACATAACCACCTGGTTAGCAATGCGATCAGGCAGCTTGCGAACTAATGACATTCTAAGATCCTGTCGTGCTCGCACCGCCTCAAGTAAGGCTGTGCGTATGTCACCTAAGGATTGAATTGACGACTGAAGAATCAGACGCCGGGATAATTCAACTGATCTTCGAGCATCCGCGTCTGCGATTGCCTGAGTAGACCTGAGTAAAGACTTAGCCACCTGTTGAGAAACTATGTACTGTGAAAACAGGCGGAAAGCTTTTCCCCTAAGCCTAAATTCTCTGTCTAGGTGAGAAGGGGTAATGAATGGTTCCTTTAGTTCACAAAGATTAATCTTAGGGGCAGCTAAAAAGGAAAATAAAGCTGACGGAACTCCGCCGGCAGAACCTACCGGCATTGAGAACCATGAATGTGTATCCTGAGGGATCTGGTGGGAAGATTTAGAAGTGAAAGTGGTTGCAAAGTTCTGAGCCTCTACCTCCCAATCCACCCAAGGTCCTGGTCCTAACTGTCCCACCTTCAACACTGGATTAGCTGTCTCGTCTGTGACGGTCTGTAAATCTAGTTCAGGAGTAATAGCCAACAGAGCCTTAATATCATTAAACCCATCCAGCTTAGACCAGTCTGAAAAAAGTTTTGAAGCTGAGGCAGGGGGTAAAGCAGGCTTAGATGCATAAACAAAATAATCCTGATAATAATAACTAGGTATAGCCTTGATATTTACATCCAAAACCTTACCCAAGGCATCCAATGCCCTTAATTTCTTAGACTTATTTCCCTGGATAAACCACTCACTTGGTACCGGGAGTTCCCCTGACAAGGTAGGCTGGGCAAGCTCTGGCTTAGAGGGGTTCAAAGGGACCCATGACTCGTCTGGCCCATAAAGCAGGGGCATAGCTACCTTTCTAAGAGGCGCTTTGTCTAGAGGGGGTGGATTAACATCCGTAATGACCCTGACATTTGACGTAGTGAATGCCGCCGTAGCTGGCTTAGAGCTCCCTGCCGGTGACAAAGTAGGAGGGCTAGGAATCTTAGATAAATCGATTGACGTTATCAGAGGCCGTACCGCAGAACCTGTCAAGGGAGCCCCCAAGTCCATTGTGGGGTTTTCTCGTTGTTGATTAAAGAATTTTGATAGAGCATGAGTAAGTAACCCATCAATTTCTTGTGCTGTAACAAACTGGTTAGGTGCAGAACTTTCATGTGAATTAGTATTAACATGGGCGGCGTCCAGGCCTGAGCCTGACCCTTGTCCTTCCCTATCTGAAATTAATGACACTTCATCTTGTCCCTCCCGATCCTCCTGAGAAGACCCCGCCGAGGCAGGGGCACCTTGTTTCCAAGATAAATCAGGGATAGAGGATGGGGCCGCCGCGTCCCTGTGGACATCGGCTACTGTGTGACTCGTATGAGTCGGACGTGGATGGACAGACCCTGGCTGAGCAAAACGCCAAACACCTAGGCTCTGGCCTACACTCTCTTGAGAGTCTGAAACATTCTCAATTATTGAATATCCTGAACTCTCCATTTCTAGGGTAAAAATATCAATAGGTAAATCTTGTTTAGGGACAGGCGCTTCACTATACTCTGAGGCTGTAACAGAAACATTGTCAGGTGTAGAGGTACGATGAGATGCACTAGACTTAGAAGAATGTCGAGAGGACTTCTTATGGGAATCCTTTTTGGAGGATTTATGGCTACGGTGTGACCGCGAACTGGACCTAGGTTTGGACGGATCACCACCATGGTCCCTGGGGGAAGCTTCAGTCTTGCACTTCTTACTAGCCGGGGAAGAGGCCCGACTTGAAGACCGTTGTCTGAGGGGAGACCTTGACCTCGATCTCGCCTGCGACGAGGAGGTGGCTGCCGGGGGAGTAGGCTCTCTCGGGCGTTTAAACGTCTCCTCAGACGATACAGAATCCTGGCTAGTCTCTGTCGGCTTAAAACCCCTTACTCTAGAGGTACGTTTAGGGGGAGGGTGCTCTGACAGCAACTTATCCCAAAGTGGGACGTTGTCACATTGAAGTGACTTATGTGCGACAATGGTAGTGTAGGCCGACATTTGTTGTCTGACCTCTCTCAACGCTACCGCCCGCGGTCTTGTCATTGTCACACAGGACTTTATTGGTTAATTGGGAGCAAAAAGAACAATTACTTGTAACCCAGAGACCCCTTGAACGGTCTAGACATCTAACACACCTTATGCAAAGGGTATGTGCAAAAATGGGGATACCCGCGCAAGTAGGGGTAATGCACAGGGCAAAAACTGGGGTGACATTAGCCATGACAGAGACTGGTGAGAGGAACTACCGCCGGGTCTGTATTGGTCCGCCGGAGCTCAGCTCTGGAAAAATAAAGAAAATTTCCAGGAATTAATGCTCATAAGGTTAACCCAAGTGTTCGCATACAAGTGTTAATAACCCGCCGGGTAACGGGATGCAAAGACACAGCTAACACATCTCGCCACGCGGCTGGGTATAAAGAGGCTAAACAAGTCTTCTTAGCTAAGAACATGAAGAATACCCTCTGATATAATGGTCCAGTATGGCACTTATAGTCTGTAGGAGGTGGTGACTGTCTCAAGATTCAATTTTGTAACAAAGCCCCCCTCATAAAGACGCCGGCCCTTGAAATATTTTAGTAGAATAGCCCAGGGCAGGAAAATACGAGATCTGATTTTTAAACGAATTGTCCCAAACGATCGTCGTAAAAATAGAAGGCGGCGATACTGAAAGTATCTCCCAATTAAGGTTAATCGAAATTGAATTTGTTTATAAATTCCTTAGTTCCTATACCTAGGGACACCCGCCGGGTGTGGAAATCGATTTGGTTAAACCTCACTGATCCTTCAAATGCCGTAAGAGTGAAGGCGGCGATACACAGAGTATCACTCACATGGATTGGTTAACTATAAGAGACCTAAGTCGTTTTATCCCACCCTGCTAAGGTGCACCCGCCGGGTGAGAAGTCTAAAAGTTAACCCCACAAGTTCCTGACCCCACTACTTTGTAAAAGATCGCCGGGGAGGAACGCCTAGACAACAGCTAGGTTTTCCCCGTGGTTTGTCGTAAACCAGGTAGAAAAACCTATAAAAAACAAGTGTTCTCACGAACATCGTTTCTTTATATATAACTAAATATATATGTAAGGATGGGTACAGCCATCCCGCCGGGAAATAAAGGAGGCCTGAAACCAGGCACCCACAGATACGCAGTCCTGGAGAGCCACAGACACCTCCCCCGCCGGGGAACTAGCCAGTGTTAACAACCACGTGTGGCCTAACACTGCTCATCGGTCAGGTTTTTTCACGGTGAAACCGAGAAAAACCCGCCGGAAGGCAAACCCCACCCTGAACAGACACCATCTGAACAAAACGACACGAGGAGAGACACGCACGACTAACCAAGGTCACAACATAATCCGTGGAATTAGCCAATACACAACTAAACCAGGAAACAAATATAGTCCGAGGAATTAGCCAATACACAACTAAAACCCGGATACACATGACACAGTAGGGCATATTTATAAAATAAATAATAACACTAGACATGTGGCAAAGCTACGAGCGGCTGGCTAGGCCTAGGTAGACGGCAAGAAATAGTTGAAATATAAACACACACTGGAATATCACAACAGGAACCACCGCCAACACACCACCGAAGCGATAACTTCCCAACCCCGGGAAGCCTGACACGGACCCAGAAAAAACTTCACTAAGTGAAGAAAAAAAAAACGCTGGGAACGTCAGCAAACATACAGCTTACCTCATCAGAAGGATAAAAGGCAGCAATAATTAACGCGTAATGAAAGCCGCCTGCATCACCAACTAAACCAAACTGTGAAAAGTTCACGTGTCCACAACAGGACCACGAGGGTACATCCGAAATAGATGCCCCATACATACGACCCAAAATACATTGCACTGCGGGCAACCAGCCCAGGACACTCCTGCTACGCCTATCCTAACCTTACTCGATACATCCCAGAGTAAACAAATGAGAAAAAACTCACTAGGGACGCCACGAATGCGGAACCAGCGGAGCCTGAAAGGAACGTCCGGGCAGGCTGAGCGCAGAGCAAAGAAGGAGGAATGACGCCTGGATCAGCGTCTGGTCAGAAATCCACACAAGTACATCCACGATATGATGGAAAGCTTATTGGATAGTTATTCTTATTTTCTTTTTGTTTTTATTTTTTACGAAGTTTTTTCGTAGTGAGAACCCAATTCATAATGACTGAAGCCATGATTGAGGTCGCGTGCGCTCATGATGAAGGCTCCTCAGTTTTTAAATGCTCTGCGCGGTAGATTCAAACTACGGCGGATTAGTGTTTGAAGAGGATGCCTTATGTAATAGGCATGTTCGTCAATGATGGAGGGGCCACTAATAAATACATAGCCTATCATTACATTATTGCACGCTCGACACATGGTTGCAACCAAAGATTATATAATTATATAGTCTATTCATTATCAGTAGGCCACAAATAGCTTAATCTCTATCCTCTACAATTGGAAAAGGGGCTGGAACAAATGGGCTGTACATTTGATCACCGTGGAATACCCCCAGCTGACTCTTCTTAAAGGGAGGTCTCCACTTGAGGGATTTTGTTCTTGACCCCTTTCTCCCTCATGGTTAGCCCTATTGCTTTTGAGATTTTAAGACGTTTGCCCCATTAGTTTGGTGATTTTAAGAATTTCCGCCCCATTCTGTCAATTTTTAAGACCTTTCGTGCAATTTAGGTGTCGATTTTATCCTGGCGAGCGATAGCGAGCCTGTAATTTAAGAGTAACCGGCCTTGGGCCGGGGAATTTTTCTACCGAAAAATGTACAAATTTATCTTGAAAGGGGGTCAAGGGGGTGACATTTTAAGATTGCTGGAGGAGTAGGAAACAAACTAAAAACCTGCCCTCAAATGGTAGCAATATTAAGGGGGGATGGGTGTATTAAGGGGGGATGTATGTATTAAGGGGGGATGTATGTATTAAGGGGGGATGTATGTATTAAGGGGGGATGTATGTATTAAGGGGAATGGGTGTATTAAGGGGGGATGGGTGTATTTATTGGTTTATGTTTGGTCAAGATACCTAAGGGGGGATGGGTGTATTTATTGGTTTATTAAGGGGGGATGGGTGTATGGGTTTATTAAGGGGGGATGAGTGTATTTATTGGTTTATGTTTGGTCAAGATACCTAAGGGGGGATGGGTGTATTATTGTTATTAAGGGGGATGGGTGTATTAAGGGGGGATGGGTGTATTTATTGGTTTATTAAGGGGGGATGGGTGTATTTATTGGTTTATTAAGGGGGGATGGGTGTATTAAGGGGGGATGGGTGTATTAAGGGGATGGTGTATTAAGGGGAGATGGGCGTATTTATTGTTTTTAAGGGGGGATGGGCGTATTAAGTTTATATGGGTGTATTAAGGGGGGATGGGTGTATTAAGGGGGGATGGGTGTATTATGGGGGGATGGGTGTATTAAGGGGGGATGGGTGTATTAAGGGGGGATGGGTGTATTATGGGGGGATGGGTGTATTAAGGGGGGATGGGTGTATTTATTGGTTCATCTATTTATCTTTTTATACGTTGTTTAGTTTCCTCCCTAGACCTCCATCAAGCTTAATAAAACACCCTCAAGACCCTCCTTCAAGATAAATGGGTACATTTTTCGATAGAAAAATATCCCGGCAGAAGGCCGGTTTATCTTAAATCAAGGGTTCGCTATCGCTCGCCAGGAAAAAACGACACCTAAATGGCACGAAAAGTCCTAATAATGACAAAGAAAGGGGGTGAAAGGTCTCATAATCACCAAGCTAATGGGCCAAACGTCATAAAATCCGAAAACTAATGGGGTTAAACACGAGGAAAAGGGGTGAACCAGAAAAAACGACCCTCTCCCCTTAACTAGATAACTTTATTCTTCTTTGAGTTATTGAAGTTATTGGTCAAGATTTCTGACCATAATTATATTGAATAGACTTTAGTTGTGTTCAGTATGGCTCAATGTGTATGTACTGAACAGAATTATGGCTTTAGTAAATTCGCTGTAAGTAGGCGAGAAATCATGACCTCTAACCTCTGTAACTAAAGAACGACTAGAGTAATCGAGCTAATATTTCTACCATTTGGGAAAAGTCAGTCAAGGAATAGATGTGGAAATATACAGCCAATTTACTCTAGCCCTTTTTGAGTTACAGAGGATAGAGGTCATGATTTCTCGTCTACTTACAGCGAATAGACTATAGTTTATCTAAATATCAGTTGATATTATTATTTTGTTTACACACTTTTCTACTCTATGTATGAGTTAGTTTCTTACTTTTTGTATATATAGCAAAACTTTGATTATAATGTAATGTCATATACATTAATTTAGGGCAAATAAGTAAATCACATCAAATGTTCAGTATACAGTATACCGGTATGTAACGCATTATCAGTGTTCTAAATATTATATCAAACAAAGTCTGTTTGGAATAGCACTACGTTTTTCTTTCCTCCCTGCATAAACACCTAAGTTGAAAGATAAGATTTTTCCTGACGATAAGAGGATTTAACCTCAATCTCTCACCGTGATGCTAATTTGGAGCTTAAAACATAGCATGCATACAAGCCAATAATAGCCTAGGAAGCTACGAGTGTGATTGATATCGCCAGTTCATTGGGGAAACCCACAGAGGATAATTATAGTGTATCTACAATATATATCTATATACTTAGGCCCAATTCCCACTTTTTTTTTATTTTATTTTTTTTATTTTTTTTTATTTTTTTATTTATTTTTTTTTTGGGGGGGTGACTCAAGACAGAACCAGAATAGGAAAACACAATAGAAAACAACGAACACACAAAAACAAAATACAAATTCACACACATCTACTGTAGGTCATCCAGGAGATGACCCAGAAACCAGGGTCATCAAGGTCCCTCCAGTAGGTTCACCATATGAGGAGGAGCACTCATATGGTGTTTATATGTATTCTGGCAAATTGTCTGAGTATATTGGTATCAGTATGCTCTTAATCTGCTTTTAAATGTCAACAAATCAACTGTAAAGGGAAAATTGTAAGATTGCAGTATAAATATTTCAAAGTTGTTTTAAGCGTAAATGGCAAATACACGAAAGATCAGTATAAACTGTTAATGGTAGTTTATAATGGAATAATCTACACAAATTAAATTAGGCAAGATACGCCATTACAGAGACGCAAGAATTGAAGAAAACAAAATATATATATATATATATATATATATATACAGTATATATATATATATATATATATATATATATATATATATATATATATATATACAGTTTGTTGTTGGTTGAAGATTACGTAAAAGCTGTGAGGTGAGGTTGAATTGCTGTATAGAGAGAGTTATGACGATCAGAACGAGGCGGATGGGCAGTTTACTCAAACTGTACACGAAGCCTTTGTTTACATATACTGTATATTTAGTCCATGCATTATAATTTGGACAATCATCTTGACCACTAACCTCTGTAACTCCAAATCCTGGTATAATAGAGGTTAAACCAATCCAGATAACGGTATAATTTGTTCATATATTTGGTTCCGATGTTGTGGCTCCGATACATCCGCCGCCGAAGTGCCCGTCAGATACCGGCTTAATGGGGGAAAAGGATAGTACAGAAGAGAGAGAAACAGAAACAGAGTGAGAGAGAGAGAGTGTGAGTGTGTGAGTTAGTAAGTAAGAGAGAGAGAGAGAGAGAGAGAGAGAGCCAGAGAGGTCAGTATATAATTAGCCTGTGATGTGCTGTCTGCTGCCTGTACCCTCCTCTGACCAGCACGAGGTACAGCTACGGTCAAACATTAGAGGTACACTAAAACCAACTACATCAATGAGACAATAAATGTTTCATAGTGAAGCGCTCTGTGTTTCGATCTATATAGGACACCTGTAAAGTAATTGAGGTGTGGTGGTGAGGAGGGGGTTAGACTTGACGTGAGGAAATAATTTGACTAGTTGGTGCATTAATCTCTATCTCTCTCTCTCTCTCTCTCTCTCTCTCTCTCTCTCTCTCTCAAACACACACAGACCCATACATACATGCATAGCCTACTTGCATATATATATATATATACAGTATATATATAGAGATATTTTTTTTTTTTTTTTTTTTTTATATATTTCAATTATTCCCTCTCGGCTGAGAGCCTGCACATCCAACCGCTCAACACGGTGAAGCCCGTGAGGTCTTGTTCTAGTCTAGGGAGTGAGACACGTAAAGCATTAGAGTTCAACTCATGGCTCGAAGCAGCCCCATCTCTGAAGCTGCTTCGCCTTCGTGCTTCACTGTCTCACCACCTAGACTCGGACCCTCACTCTGAGAACGCCACCTATTGAGCAATTAACTCACTAGGCATTGCCCCCCCTGTAGCATATTTTGAATATGGGAATATTCATACAGTGCTATTTAATCAGGGAACAATGAGGGTATTTTTTTGGCGTTTCGGTGGGCTTTGTGGTAATGCACCGATACTAGGTACAGCACAAATTCCATCCCAATAATATCTTCCCATTGATATACGAATCCGGGACCATTGGATTACCAGGCCAGTGGCAAGACCACTCCACCACACCTCCCCTAATATATATATATATATATATATATATATATATATATATATTTATTATTGCTTTTACTTGTATAGCTACTAGTCAAGTTTAAGATTATTATCGGCGCTGTAGTGGGCGGCCAGCAAGGTGAAGAGGGTGGCGACTGGTAAGGGGTGGGCGGGGGTGAGGGGGAAAAGGGTTATGGGCGGTGTGGGGGCGGGGGGGGGGGGGAAAGGGTTATGGACGGTGTGTGTGGGCGGTACATAAACAAGAGAGGCACGGTTCTCCATAATTCCTTCCCCTTTATGCTATTCTCGGACAACATTTTACGCATTTTGTTGTAGGTTAGACTTGGCTTGTGATAGGTAGGAATTTAGGCTAGCTATAATATCATGTACGTTATAATAGTTCTGTCTCGTGATATATATTGTTCTGAGTTAGCTATAAGATCATGTAAGATATAATAGTTCTGGTTTGCCATAGAAATGGTCCTGAGTTAGCTATATGATCCTATAAGATATAATTATTCTTATTCGTGATAGGTAGGGTTTTGAGTTAGCTTTAAGATCCTGTAAGATATAGCCTAATACTTATGGTTCGGGAAAGTTAGATTTATAGGTTACTCGTAAGAAAAAGTAAGGTATTATAACTTAAGTTCGTGATAGATAGATAAAATTTTAATTTTATTATAAGATCAGGAAAGGCATGACAGCTCTGACTCGTAATAAGTAAGATTCTAAGTTATAATAAGGTGTAATAGTTATGAATCGTGATAAAAAGATGAGATATATATGACGTATCTGGTTAATGTGTTAGATAATTAACCCTTTTCAGCACGATGACGCCTTTTTGCCGTTTATCATTGCTAAAAGTAGACGGTTTTATGCAGCTTAAGAAGGACATGTGCTATTCAGAGAGTATATTGAAATCGTACTCACCCCTTTGAGACCTGACAGTAGAATATAAGCTAAAGAAAGTCGTCTAATGCCAACAATAATGTGATGAAAATCTAAGTCATCGTGCTGAAGGAGTTAACTATAGTCCATGCATTCTAGGGTGGGCAGAAATCGTAACCCCTAACCTCTCATAACTCGAATAGGACTAGTGTAATCGAGCTAATATGTCTACCAAATAGGAAGACTTGGCTAGGGAATAGGTGTATAAATTGACAGCTCATTTGCTCTAGCCCTTTTTGAGTTACAGAGGTTACGATTTTTGTCCAACCTAGAATGAACGGACTATATAATAATAAGGTATAATAGTTTGGACACGGTACGATTGGGGGTTCTAGGTTAGCTATGACGTTAGTTAAGGGGAACTGGGTCGGGTTTCTGGGCCCCCTTCTTCCTCAGGTTTAGCCCCATTAGTTTTCAGATTTTATGACGTTCGGCCCGTTAATTTGGTGATTTTACGACCTTTCGTCCCATTTCTTTGTCAATATTAAGATTATTCGTGTCACTTAGGTGTCGCTTTTTTTCCTGGCGAGCGATAGCGAGCCTATAATTTTAGGACGAACGGACCTTCGGCCGGGACATTTTTCTACTGAAAAATGTACACATTTATCTTGAAGGGGGGTCTAGGGGTGATTTGTTTAAGCTTGATGGAGGTCTAGGGAAGAAACTAAAATAATTATATATACAGACAAAAAAAAAACACGACCAAAATATAAACCCTATCCCCTTAAGTGTTCATGTAAGAGCTTTGATGGAGATAGGCTCCAGGGTTTTCATCAGTCATTATGCTACAGTATTACCCTTTATGTCACACCTCGGACCAATACAAAAAACTCATGGATACTATAGAGTCTCAACATATGATAACAAGAATAATTGATTGATAAACAAATAAATAAAATAAATAAACTAAGAAAAAGTTACAACGTTATTATAAACTCCATATAAACTCCATATCAACTCCATATAAAGCTCTATGCAAAACGTTTTCAGTAAAGTGTTTTTCCTCAAACGGTGTATATAATCGATCAAAAATATTCTAGTTTGCTGCTAATACCAAGTGAACCAAGTGTATATGTGGAGTGCATGCCTGGAGAGGTAAACAAGAGCTTCCTGTTAGACCTGTTATCAAGATACTTTATTTTACCCACCAGGTTGTTTTCACATTCTTCACTCCAATAACAAATGGTCGGGTTATCAAAATTGCCATGTGTGCGTCCTTAACCCTATTTGGTCCGATTTTTTTTTTTGTGGGGGGGGGGAGCTCTCCTGTTTTGCTCCGTTAGTTTGGAGATTTGAAGGCGTTTCAACCCATTAGTTTGGCGGTGATACGACGCTTCACTCCATTCAGTTATAGATTTTTTCTGAGCGAGCAACAGCCAGCCTGTAATTTAGAAGAAATTGGCATTTGGCCGAAACATTTGTATATTGCATAGCCTGAAAAGGGTCAGGGTGTACATTGTTTTTAGTTTGAAGGAAGTCTGGGAAGCCTAGGGGACAAACGAAAATACATTGCTCGAAAATGGCAAGGGCAAGCAAAATCCTCAATAATGATTAAACAAATTATCATAATATCCCGCCACCCTCCTCCCCGGACCAAATAGGGTTAAGCTCTTTACCCTACCACATTGTAAACCAACCATATCAATTCTAGTATAATTGATCATAATCAAGCCTAAAATAACCTTTCCTTCTATAGCCTAACTGAATCTGTTTACACTAATACTGTATATGCTTAACCTACCCGACTTATTTTGGCCCATACAGTACCGGGGCCGTCCTTTTATAATTATTTATTCTGGCTACTAATACACAAGTATATTATTTATTCTGGCTACTAATACACAAGTATATTATTTATTCTGGCTACTAATACACAAGTATATTATTTATTCTGGCTACTAATACACAAGTATATTATTTATTCTGGCTACTAATACACAAGTATATTATTTATTCTGGCTACTAATACACAAGTATATTATTTATTCTGGCTACTAATACACAAGTATATTATTTATTCTGGCTACTAATACACAAGTATATTATTTATTCTGGCTACTAATACACAAGTATATTATTTATTCTGGCTACTATACACAAGTATATTATTTATTCTGGCTACTAATACACAAGTATATTATTTATTCTGGCTACTAATACACAAGTATATTATTTATTCTGGCTACTAATACACAAGTATATTATTTATTCTGGCTACTAATACACAAGTATATTATTTATTCTGGCTACTAATACACAAGTATATTATTTATTCTGGCTACTAATACACAAGTATATTATTTATTCTGGCTACTAATACACAAGTATATTATTTATTCTGGCTACTAATACACAAGTATATTATTTATTCTGGCTACTAATACACAAGTATATTATTTATTCTGGCTACTAATACACAAGTATATTATTTATTCTGGCTACTAATACACAAGTATATTATTTATTCTGGCTACTAATACACAAGTATATTATTTATTCTGGCTACTAATACACAAGTATATTATTTATTCTGGCTACTAATACACAAGTATATTATTTATTCTGGCTACTAATACACAAGTATATTATTTATTCTGGCTACTAATACACAAGTATATTATTTATTCTGGCTACTAATACACAAGTATATTATTTATTCTGGCTACTAATACACAAGTATATTATTTATTCTGGCTACTAATACACAAGTATATTATTTATTCTGGCTACTAATACACAAGTATATTATTTATTCTGGCTACTAATACACAAGTATATTCAGTTTCAAAAGGGCCTCCAACAATTAACAGGCTTCGAATGATCTCACTTAACCCTTTTTACTACCACAGAGCCTTGTTAAGCTACACAAAATCGTCTAAACATAGCTAGAATATAATTAGAAAGAAGTTGTCGGTACAGTAGGGGTTAAGTTAGTAAACTACCCTCCTTCGGTTTCTATCCCGCCATCTGTGCCTTTGTCTCTAATTTACTTTCCGGCCGTTCCACAGCTGCGGTTTTGGACGGCCATCACTCACTTCCTCTCACCCTATCAATTCCGGTGTTCCTCAGGGCTCTGTCCTATCTCATATTCTCTTTCTAATTTTCATAAATGATCTTCTCAACTGTACCTCCAGTCCCATCCATTCATATGCAGACGACTCTACCTTACACTACTCAATTAATTTTCCAGAACGCCCCAGCCAGCAATCCCTCACAGACAAACGTAATGAAACCATACAACACTTATCTTCTAATCTAACTACTATTTCCATTTGAGGCAGAGAAAACTTTGTTGCCTGTAATGCTTCCAAAACTCAATTTCTCCATCTATCTACCCGTCCGGAACTCCCAGAGGACTATCCCTTATACTTCAACAATACAAAAATCAATCCTTCATCTTCCCGCCCACTCACCAACTCTCTGCAAACTCTCTCTCTTCGCCGCAATGTTGCATCTCTCTCGCTATTTTATCGCTACTACAATAATCAGTGCTCCTCAGAGCTCTCCCAGTGTATACCACCTCCTCTACGTAGGGTACGTGGTACCCGTCTTGCAACACAATCCCACCCTTACTCTGTGCAACTCTCCAACCCAAGAGTGAAACGTTACTCTCAGACTTTCTTCTATTCAACAGCTGAGCTCTGGAACTCTCTCCCATAATCAGTCTTTCCCTCCTTTTATGACTTAAATTGCTTCAAACTCCGTGTGTCCAGGCATTTTGGTTCGAACGTCCCTTGATTTTGGCTGTTACTCTTTCAACTATGGGGGAGGCACTTGCTACAGGCAGTTCTGCCTTTTGTCTCCCTTACTCACATATACAAAAAAAAAGAAAAACAAAATATATATATATATATATATATATAATTATAACCTACTGTACCCTGGGGTAGAGCTAATTGTCGTGTTGAATTAACCAACGCTCATCAGTAATTCAATTCCAGTGTTTTATCTGAAGTGGATGAAGGTGTGGAGCGTCTTTAGAAGAGAATATAAATGCCCACGATTTGTCTCTCTTGAATGTTACTTTAAATTATTTCCAATATATTTAGGAGCACATTGCGCTTTCAGCTCTATTGGTTAAAGATAGTATTGCAAATACTTTGGTAAATAAAAAAAGAAAAAGAAAAGGTGTACGTCTCCATATAATTATTCTTCGAGGCGGGAGGTTAGACCATCCACCAAGCTCTGGAGAGGGAAAGGGTTGGTTATATTATGTTAGAGTTTCCTCGTAAGTACCTCTACAGAGCGGCATTAGTGACCGTAACTGGCCATCAATACAGGTTGGAGTGTTTTATCTGGAGTGTGAGAGAGGTAGTGAGAGTGGGGGACTATCTTCGGTGGCAACTGTGGTGAGGGTGTGTGTGTGAGGGTCTGAGGGAGTCGTCAGTATACCTTGAGCCACTGTGAGGGAAGGAGTGTGTCTGTTTGGCGGCCCTGCAGGTGAGTCCTCCTACACCTGGACATTGAGGAGGCAAGTGCTGATGGGAGGGAAATATAGGACAATTTAGAAGCTGAGGAAGTACCATACTATCTTTATTCCTATACATTTCATACAATCATTAAGTGGATACAAATTCATGTGGCCAACCTTGTAAATATATGTATAAACACACACACACACACATATATATATATATATATTTTATACTGTATATATATATATATATATATATATATATATATATATATATATATATATATATATATATATGTATATATATATATATATATGTATATATATATACATATACTGTATAGCGGTATATATAAATGTATATATAAATATATATGTATATATATATATATATACTGTATATATATATATATATATATATATATATATATATATATATATATATACCGGTATATATATATATATATATATATATATATATATATATATATATATATATATATATATATATATATATATATATATACTGTATACATATATATATATATATATATATATATATATAAGTCTCACAAGGAAAAGGAGAACCAGCGTAGTAGCGAACATCTTATCTTTATTGGTTACCAAACGTTTCGGAGAAAACAGTCTCCATCTTCAGTGAATCTAAAATAAATGAAAGTTTACATAAAAAATAAAACAAATAATTACATATGTATGTGAAATATCAAGCAGTAAGGTTCGTATGAATATGAACCGAGAAGAGCTAAACATAATAAAACAAAAACTATGTATTAAGAGAACAGCATTAAGCTAAACTTAAACAAATAATACTAATAAGAGAGGGTATACAATAAAGTACGAAAAGAAAATGGAAGGATATTTACGGAGTGAAAAGAGGTGTTGCAGTGGCCGTGTTGTTCAGGCTGGGCTTTAATTTATTTATATAGATTGATTCTGAGGTGATAAGGTCACAGCGTGAATGGCATGTGGTTAGTATCTGGAAGTCTGTGGAAGAGAAAGGGTGATCAAACTGGTGAGAGTGATCGCGGATAGCAGAAGTGGAAGGCTTAGAAATCAACCTGCCTGTTCGAATGGATTTACCTTGGTGCTCCCGGATACGAACCTTACTGCTTGATATTTTACAGCCATATGTAATTATTTGTTTTATTTCTTATGTAAACTTTCATTTATTTTAGATTCACTGAAGATGGAGACTGTTTTCTCCGAAACGTTTGGTAACCAATAAAGATAAGATGTTCGCTACTACGCTGGTTCTCCTTTTCCTTGTGAGACTTCGATTCTCAAGAGGAAGCTCCATTGCAGAAATTATATATATATATATTTATATATATACTGTATATATATATATATATAATTCTATATATATATATATATATATATATATATATATATATATATATATATATATATATATACAGTATATATATATATAGATGTATGTGTGTGTGTGTGTGTGTTTATACATATATTTACAAGGTTGGCCACATGAATTTGTATCCACTTAATGATTGTATGAAATGTATAGGAATAAAGATAGTATGGTTGACTTGCAGGAATAATTTGTTATATAACTGAAAGTTGATCCACGGTATCCAAATCTACACTTCTAATTCAATCATGCTATTTGTATTTCCCTATATAAAATCACAGAGTGTATGTAAATGCATGTGGGCAACTGTGCGTATGTATGTATGTACTGTATGTATGTATGTATGTATGTATGTGTGTGTGGATGGGTAGGTGGTTACCTTTTTCCATTCCTTTCAAGATTTCTTGTTCCTCAAATATGCTTCTTTGAATGATGGTTCAATTGTATATATGAATTAAATGCTAGAGAAAGCAAATATGTAATATGTATGCTAGAAGATCAAATTAACTGCGAAAATGTATATTTTGCTGTATTACTGTAGTAGCTAGTCACTTGGCAAAGTAAGATGGTCATATTGATATTAAGATTATCTTTATTTAATTGCAAGGATATCTTTATATTACTACTTACGTAATAGTCCATGACAGTGTTAGGTACACCTGTGCTGTGTGACTACCAAGCACAGATGACACACAGTGTAACAGTTGACTCACCTCGACACCTGTCAAAATACCTGTCATTAATCAGAGGCTAGACACCGGCCCACAGTTTGTACCTTTACCATAAGTAACCAGAAATATATATGATTAATCCATTGTATTATATCTGACTCTGTAATTATTTGTCTATACTGATAATGTGAACAATAAGATTAACGATCACGTTGACAAAACAGTTTTATTAAATGCTATGTTTACGATTGAATCAAATCCAACCATTCTCATCATGGTAAGCCTATATACAGTACTTGTTGCTCGATCTCCATGCTTTAAGATCTTTAGTGAAAATCTGCCTCATTACTGTATGCTACAGGAACTTCATTGAAATCTCTCCAATCTGTGTGTTCTAAGGGATCCTTATCAAGTGAAGGTTGTACCCCGCACCACCTCCATCCTGACGCTGCTACAAAAGATCCTCGGGCTCCTCAAGACCCCCGGGGGGCCCCTCCAGCCCGTGGATCCGGGGTGTGAGAACCGCTCTGGAGTCTATCAGTTCTCAGCAGGAGCCTCGTACGAGTTCGGGGAGAGTCCGCTCATATCCCGTCGCCGTAGTCTGGTCCCCTCGGCTAGCTGCCATCAACTTCGCTCGGATTCCAGTGAACGAGAGGAATTTAGAGCTGCTGTATCGCCTCCTAGGGCCCCTAGGTCAGCTCCCGGTAGTCCTAAACCCCGCAGGAGCCCAAAAGCCCAAAACAGTCCTGAAGCTCGTGGGAGTCCAAAACCTCCCGGAAGTCCTAAGCCCCAAAGAAGTCCAAAAGCCTGCGAGAGTCTTAAAACGCAAAGAAGTCCTGAAGCCTCTGGGAGTCCTAAGGCTTGCAAGAGTCCAAAACCTCCCGGGAGTCCCAAAGCTAAAAGCAGTCATGTAACGAGCGAGAGTCCTAAAGCTTGCAGAAGTCCCAAAGGTAATGAAAGTCCTGACTTCAAGTTTTGCCAGTGGGCAACACCCAATCCTGAAGCAGACCCTCTACATCCTTGGGGCCCAGGTCGACTCAGTCCCCCTCCACTCCTGGTGGAGTGTCAGGACGTCCCCGTCACTCCTGCAGAAACTATATGTACCGAAAAAGGGCCTGTCCATTTTACCGGTGAAGAATTGATCTATTCTACTAACGAGGGGCAAATCCAATTCATCGACGAAGGGCCCGTCCACATCACCAACAAAGAGCCTGTCAACGATACTAACGAAGGGTTGGTCTACTCCTCTACTGGTGAAAAGAGAGTCCAGCCTACCGACGAAGGGTTTCTCCATTCTACTGACGAAGGACAGGTGGGATATACTGAGGAAGAGGCAGTATTCTCTAAAATAATGCCCCAGCGATCTGGCAGGTCTTCAGGAGAAGCGTTTGATATCGATCTCCGGTCAGACTCTGAGGTATCTGTGTTAGTGACCACTTGTGCCCGAGCAGTTGTAGACTCTTAGAAAGGTTTCCATACACTGCTTTGTAGAGAGGCATGCACCTTTGTTAGCTTGTCGCGTGTGAAACAGACGATCAGTAGTGAGACGGATCACCAGACTCTATTACATACGCGTGTAACGCCATAAATGCTTCATAATAAGGACCCTCGAGTTTTCCTAATATTTTGATTGTCTATGCTTTCCCTTGCGAAAGAATGTAGACGAATAGTTGACCAGGAGCGAAGAACGTGCAGTCGATCCTATTAAAGATTGCTTCCAATACGTCTACTTTCTTATGCTGGTATTACTTACAAGCAAATAACATGTACCGTTTAAAATAATGTGTTTTAATGTGTGAAATGAAAAGAAACAAAAATTATTGTGCTTCATATGAGGATTTTTTTTGCTTACTTAAAACAATAGAAAAAGGGGTACGTAAATACTATAATTTTGTCGCTGGTTAAAGAGTTCTACTGACATTTCATAGATCCCTCAACCTTTGATGTTGTCTCCTTTTTGGAACAATATATTTGAGTAGACATTTGCGATTATTGTATTTGTAATTTTAAAATGATAACGTGTTTTCTTAACAGTAATTATTTATTATACTAGCCCATGAATAGTAAATTTGCCTACTTGTTATTTCACGCAGTTGGAATGCAAAGTTCCTTCTATCCTATTTTTATGGGATCTCCCATAAAGATTTTGGCCGAACTATGGAAGCAAACAAGCCTTGTAGTATAAGGTTAGGGTAGGTTAGGTTGGGTTATTGTTGAGATTATGAAAAGGGTGAAAGGTAAAGATATACCAGTGATGCCCACAAGGGAGAGTGCTAGCTTTCTAAGGTTGTTCAAGCCCTATGCAACCATGAAGGTCCCTATATGGACAGTCACCCAGGTCAAGGCCGTGGGTCAGTCGGGCTATGATAATTATTGAGTTCAGTGGCTATGGCTACACAGGAACAACTATAGGCTCACCCTACCGCCCTTCCCCTTGCTCAAGGGAGACAGTAATAGCCACCACTGGGGTGGGACTCTTAGCCACTAATATTAAAGCTAATATTATGACTTAACTCTTCCAACCTAATCTAATTTCGTCTTTTATGCAATCCTGGCATTTTATAGTAAGGGCAAGAGAGGCTATTGTAAAACACGACACTGGACACTTATGAGCTTACTGTTACCTCGCGACCCAAGCATCATGATATACCTCTAACTGCTTTATATCCACTAGGACTAAGTTATTTTTATTTACTTTATCATTATTAAACACTTGATTCGCACCTTTAGTTTAGCTTTATGCCATTTAGTTGGAGATTTGTGATGTTTCTGTGTGACGATTATACACTTATTGATAGATTGAGTTGAGTGAGTGTTGTGAATAATAACTTAGTACCTTATTCATCAAACAGCTTATTCTAACTAGTGTATTTATTTTCAATAGTAATAAATGGTTTGTTGATTCCCAGTTGCTTAGTGTTTTAGTATGATGAATTGAGCAGCTATCATCAGTTTTAGTATGATGAATTGAGCAGCTATCATCAGTTTTATTATGATGAATTGAGCAGCTATCATCAGTTTTAGTATGATGAATTGAGCAGCTATCATCAGTTTTAGTATGATGAATTGAGCAGCTATCATCAGTTTTATTAGTATGATGAATTGAGCAGCTATCATCAGTTTTATTTGTAATGCCAATAACACCAAAATCACCTGTGTTTTCAGCTCACTATTTGCCCTATCAATCGCCATGAAGAATCTCCTTATTCATTATTTACCAGATATTGGTTTTGGGAGCGCTTTAATCCTATTAGGTGCAAGGTGGCCCAATTTGGATCCTCCCAGTTTGACGCCATTAGTTTGTAGATTTTAAGACGTTTCATTTCATTAGTTTGGCGATTTTATGATGCTTCAACTCAATAAGGTGTCGATTTTTCCTGGGCGAGCGATAGCGAGCCTGCAATTTAGGAGAAACCGACCTTTGGCCGGGAAATGTTTCTACCGAAAAATGTACACATTTAGCTTGAAGGGGGTCTGGGGGACGTTATTTTAGTTTGAAGGGGATTTGGAGAGACGTTTTTCCAAATCTCGGGGTAAACTAAAAACACATTGCTCGAAAATGGCAAAAACAATTAAAACCTTCAATAATAATTAAAGAAAATGCCATAATAACCTCCAAGACGTTGCACCAGATAGTGTTAAAATATAGCAGATATACGATGTGATGTGATGATTTTCATGAGGAAATGCGTAATAAATAAGCACCTTATTATTCAACGGTTGCCTCACTGAAATAGGCCAATAAAGTAAGACTCTATCGATATTGCCATCAGTCAGGATTAAGGGGAGGTTTTTAGTTTGGTCCCTAGATATTCTTCAAGCTTAAGATTACACCCCCTTGAGCCCCTTTCAAGATAAATGTGTACATTTTTCTGTAGAAAAATGTCCCGGCTGAAAGCCGGTTCCTCTTAAACTACAGGCTCGCTATTGCTCGCCAGGATAAAATCGACATCTAAATGGCACGAAAGGTCTTAAAATTGACAGAAATGGGTTGAAAGTTCTTAAAATCGTCAAAATATTGGGGCGAACGTCTTAAAATTAGAAAAACAATGGTGCTAAACATGAGGGAGAAAGGAGTCAAGACAAAAATCCCTCAAGTGGAAATCTCCCCTTAATATATATTGGGCTGATGGACAGAACTATTAATTATTTAAGACAAAGTCGGTTTCTTGGTCGTATAGGTTAGATTTGTTCGTTGAGATTATAATTATGTTAAAACACTTTATTTGATTTTGTTTATTATCATTGTTTTTATTTGATTTTATATATATATTTTATTTTTGTATTTTTGTATTTTTAGCTTGAGCTAATATGAATATCTTATCACTATCGCCTATCTATCCGTGACGTCATAATGGAGTTAACATATCCACTAGTTACAATTGTTTGTATCAGTTATATTAGCTAATATAATCTGCAATTAACTTCAAGAGGTATATAATTCGCATGTTTGTATAATGATAGTGATTTGTTTTTTAGAGTGAGATATTTGGTGTCATTTAGCCTTTAAGGGGGGTCACCGCCTTTAAGACGGTGCTGGTTGAGGGGAGGGGCGTCGACTGACTGGGGACAGAGGTGCATGGGGGCGGTTCGTTCGTGGCCACCCCTTCGGGGATCACGGCGTCAGGCAATAGATAGATAGATAGACCTGCTTTTTTGTTCTCTCTTTCTCAGGGCTGTATCCATTCAGCCTACTGTTTTAAGACTTTTATCCCCATCCAGGTGTCGATTTTTTCCTGGCGAGCGAAAGCGAGCCAGCATTGTATGAAGAAACCCGGCTTCGCTGGAGATTTTGTTTTTTTATCGAAAAATTTACAAATTTAGCCTGCTGTCAAAACAAACCAAAAATAATAATCGACACCTGGATGGGGATAAAGGTCCTAAAACAGTAGGCTGAATGGGGCAGAATGGATACAAGCCAGAGAGAGAGAGAGAGAGAGAGAGAGAGAGAGAGAGAGAGAGAGAAAAAAAAATAGCAGGTCACCCCCCTTAACCCCTTTTGCATGATGTCGTCATTTTCAACTGATTCTGGTTACAATTAGACGATTTCCTTTAGCTTATAATCTACCTCTAGGACTAACAGGGTCAAATACGATCTCAATAGCCAGTCAGCGGTTTATGTGTGATATCGAGTAAGTCCATCTGTACAATGCCGGTATGTGTGTTGTATAATTTATGTGTGATATCGAGTAAGTCCATCTGTACAATACCGGTATGTGTGTTGTATAATTTGGTTGAAACTAGACGAATTTTCAGCTTAGGGAAAACCTCTTATTGTCAAAATTATCTCGATTTTGTATGTTATTCCGATAAGTATTTTGTGTATACTGTATTTCTGCATAACAACAACCGATAATATTCAGCTTGGGAGAAACGTCTGATAGTAAAATGGATAGATAGTAAGATAATATGGCAAATGGTCAAATGGACACTTTCTATCAAATGACAGCTTTTCTATTAATGTTCATTTTCCGCTTGACGATTTTATGCCACTGACTTAATACTATAACATTTAACAAGTAACTCGCTAAATAATAAACAATGGTATCTCTAGCATCCGCTATGATCCGTATTAAACATATAGGAAGCTGAATAGTGTGTGTGTGAAGGGGGTATCTCTGGCATTCACTATGACCCGTATTAAACATATGGGAAGCGAAGTATGGGCCAGATGGTGGCTTGGTAGGCAGCTGGCAAAGGTGTACGTGTGTGTGTGTGTAAGTGCTAGCGTGTGTATATGTGTACACTGTATATATACTTGTACGATATGCTTTACACACACACACACGTGTATATATATATACTGTATATATATATATATATATATATATATATATATATATATATATATATATATATATATATATATATACTGTATATATATATATATATACTGTATATGTAAACACTTTTTGCGAAATGCCCTGGCCAAGCCTCGAATTCTGGTCAGTAGCGTTGCAGTGCAGCACCATACTAATTTGACCACCGAGGAGTTTAAAAGTGATAGCTCCGATGGTCACATAACCTCGCGTCACTCACACAAACACACACTTGCAAACACTAGCAACACAGAACCAGAGAAGGGTACTTGTAATTTTGGGCCACGAGAGAGAGAGAGAGAGAGAGAGAGAGAGAGAGAGAGAGAGAGAGAGAGAGAGAGAGAGAGAGAGAGGTCAGATCAGGTGAGAGAGAGAGAGAGAGAGAGTGTGTGTGTGTGTGTGTGTATGTGAGTTAGAGAGCCAGAGACAGTCTCCACCCTGGCGCCTGGCACCACCACCATCATCGCCACATCACCTTTGTTTATACCTCACTCTTCACTCTCACACCTTAAATGAACATCACAAACATTGACCATGAAACATTTGTGCTAATTGTATCCCAAAATTCCCTGTGCTATGTTCCCAAAGACTTCACAATTAAATCTTGGTGGAGGCTGCATTCACACCAAAGCGTTTTCAAGATGTTTGCTTTGCAGAAAGTTTGTGTAATTTGTATACGGTTTTCGGAAATACTCTCTATATGTACTGATGCCCCATGCCAATTAAATGTAGGCAGATTGGTGTCAGATCTGTGTGTGTGTGTGTGTGTGTGTGTGTGTGTGTGTGTGTGTGTGTGTGTGTGTGAGAGTGTGTGTGTGTGTGTGTGTGTGTCCATCCATATTTAATTGTTACGGTGAGTGAAAAATACAAGACATAGGTCCATCCATAGCGATGTAATACGTAAAATCCCTTGGGGGTATGTTCTCAGCATGATCATCGCCACCATATTCCTTATCTGGCACCACTGGCTTGTGTAGCACCTCTTCTCAGTGACCCCCAAGTTGCTTTGATTGATTCCGTCTTTCCATTACCTTTCAGTATTACGGTTAATTTGTTTATAATCTATTGAACACTAGAACACAATGATCATGTCGGTAATAACCTTTCGCTATAGTCAAAGAAATTATATATAGCTAGAGTCATTCTTCCTGTAAAATTTGAGATTACTTTTACTCACTTCTGGTTAACACGACATGTTTTTATTTGGCGCAGCAAAAGCCTCTGTTAGTAAGTGTGTTAGTATGTCCACAAATACTGCCTGGGCCTATTATTATCCATGGCTCACTCTTCAACTAACAATATACTGGTTCCTAGTACTGCTGTACATCTGTTGTTGTTTGTCCTATTTAACCCCTTCACCATGATGACGTCATGCTCGTCTTATTTTGGTTACCATTAGATGATAATAAACTCTACATCGAGGACTCAAATGGAGAAATACGATCTCAATAAACCCTTTGAATAACATAGGTTCTTATTACACTGCATAAAATCGTCATATTTTAGCCAGACTCAACCCAGAGAGAGAGGCATGTTTTAGCCAGACTCAACCCAGAGAGAGAGGCATGTTTTTTCTTCGAACGCCATGTTGATGCCTCAATTGCCAAATAACGATATTTAGTATTATTTTGATCATGTAGAATGTGTATCCAAAGATCCAACTACATATCCTGTACCAGTATTACCAAATTATGAGTATAGATAGAGATATATTTGAGTGCAAAGAGAGTAAAATATCACCAGTGGCACCAAGATGGCGGAGGTTGGCCCATCTCTGTTACTACAGGGTCTATTATAGTGAGCCGCTTTCATCCCTTCCCTTCCAAGTAAACAAATGAACATCAAGAGAACATTAGGGATGATATATTGCCATTGTCACAGGTGTTGCCTTATTTTATTCTGCACAATTTGTTGGGACTAATTTGTTGCCAGATATCTCAGGATCTCTAAGCAGTACATGGTGGCTAGCTGTCTCCTAATATGATTAACGCTTAAGTTAGGGTTCATATAAAGCAAGAAGGGCCAGCACTGTATTGAATTAACATAAGTGAACCATCTATTCACTCATGCTGGCGGTTACCGAAATAAGTGAAAACAAACAAATCATAATACAGTAGCCTCTCATTTATCCAACAAACCCACACACAATCACTGTAACTTCACCGTATACCATAAATCATAATACAGTAGACTCTCATTTATCCAACAAACCCACACACAATCACTGTAACTTCACCGTATACCATAAACGTCCACATACGTGTTTTAATCTAAGCAATAACTCTTTCCAATCCGAACTGAATCAATCATCATGATAGTATTTACAGGCTGGTGCTAGAGTGCATCTTATTTACATTTGTACTTAGTTAATTCAGTAAATACACCATAATATTTCTAAGGGATCAAGAAAAACAAAAAGTTAAACTTAAGCTACCCGGCAGTAGCTAGAATAACTATTAAGGTCATAGTGCAATTATAAGGTATATTTATGATATGTTTAACCCCTTCAGCACAATGACGTAACCTTCATCATATTATGGATACCATTAGACTAATTTATTTAGCTTATAATATATGTTCTACCTCTAGGACTCATAGGGGTAAATACGATCTCACTAAACCCTCTGAATAACATAGGTCCTACTTAAACTGCAGAACATCATCTAAATTTAGCTAGAATAAAAGCTAGAAAATGCGTCATCGTGCTGAAGGGGTTAAGTAATATTCCTCGGTAATTTCTACAGAACAGACCGGATGGCATCCTTCAGTTGTGTCCCTCATATATATGGGAAGCGAGAGAATGACTAAGAAGGTGTACGAGAGCGAGGTGGAAGGACAGAGAGGGAGAAGTAGACCGAAAGAGAGGTGGAAGGATGGAGTGAGGAAGTATATGGATGAAGGCGGTGCTGGTTGGGAGGAAGGGCGTCGACTGACTGGGGACAGAGGTGCATGGGGCAGTTCATTCGTGGCCACCCCTTCGGGGATCACGGCGTCAGGCAATAGATAGATAGATAGATAGATTTAATATTATCAAACCCTTCAGAACGCTGACGCCATTTTTGCTTCTTATTCTGACCAACTTTGAACGATTTTATGCCGTTTAACCCATTCAGTGCCGGTGACATCCTTGTTATCTTATGCTAGCAACTATTGAACAATTTTATTCAGCTTAAGAAGGACGTCTACTACTAAAAAGGCTATGGGCTAACACAATTAATCCTTGTAGTTTCCATGTATCCTTCCTAAGCTACATAAAATTGTCTAAATATAGCTGAAATAAAATACAAAATACGCCGCCGGTAGAGAATGATTTAAAAATATATATATTACTCAGATTGTATATTGAGAAGTGTTGAACCCCTTTGAGTCATAGTGGTATATTATAAGCTAAAGAAACTCGTCTAATGGTAACCAGAATCAGACAAAAACTACGTCATCGTGTTCAAAGGTATAGATGGTATTTAGTACGTCATTACTCTTTATAGAAACCAACAGTTGAGATGCTCGGGTCTTATTTAATAACTTGGGTTTTACATCCTGGTCTGTTATGAAAAGTATAGGACCTTTATTTGCCTCGTCCTTTTTTATTAACTATTCTGAGTAAAAACCAATGTGTTAAAGTCAAGTGAAGGTATACTGTATAATTATATAGTTAGCTGTTCATTGATAGATAGATAGATAGAGAGATAGATAGATAGATAGATAGATAGAAAGATAGATAGATAGATATATGAGTTAAAATAAGTGCATTTATATATTCTCCTCCTGTCATTTTTTTTAACTACAATGCATATAAATAAGTGTGTTAAATGAGTGTTCGCGATATTTTAAGTGTGGTGATTCAGTACAGCCGGCAGGGGGGCGGGTGCGTCCAACGGCTATATTTACGGCAACTTATTACACATCAGGTACGGTCCAACTCAGTCAGTCTTATATAATACCCAAGTCTAGAATATAATTAAAGGAACCTCTGAAAAGCAAACATCACGTAAATAATAAATAAAGGAGTTTCAATTAAGCCCGAAACGGCATGGCATATGTATGAATCAGTATTAATGATCACGACTGTACATGTTGGAGGAGGAGTGAGTGATCCACAAACGGTTATGGAGGGTATTTATTAGGTAGAGTCTTTATAGGCAATGTGGATGGATTAGGTAGAGTCTTTATAGGCAATGTGGATGGATTAGGTAGAGTCTTTATAGGCAATGTGGATGGATTAGGTAGAGTCTTTATAGGCAATGTGGATGGATTAGGTAGAGTCTTTATAGGCAAAGTGGATGGATTAGGTAGAGTCTTTATAGGCAATGTGGATGGATTAGGTAGAGTCTTTATAGGCAATGTGGATGGATTAGGTAGAGTCTTTATAGGCAATGTGGATGGATTAGGTAGAGTCTTTATAGGCAATGTGGATGGATTGAAAATACTGAAAATGTTTCGACAAATTCCGTTATTGAGGCTTAGGATATTTTGCAAGCAGACATAAACACACTAACAGGCATAATTACAATATCCTGCTCTACGGAATACACCGCATGTTGGTAAATAAATAATCAGAAACTATTGTAAACAAAATCAATTATCCAACGTGGTAACATTGTGCCGCCTCTCCACATCTTTCCCCGTAGAACTAGGGCAGCTGAGAGCGCCCATGAATTTACACTTTCTCCTCCACAATGCAGAACTTCTGCTTATCAGAATTAATTTATCCCCAGAGCTACTACTCTTTGGAATTAACTTCCCTCGAATTGCTTTCCACAAACTTACAATCAACAAATGTTTAAATCCAGTTGTTACAAACATTTTATGAATGGAGGATGCCTTTAGGCACATGGACCTTTTTGTTTTATCTGTGTTTTTCCTTCCTCCGTTCATTGTCTCTTTAAAAAAAAAAAAAAAAAAAAAAAAAACTAAAAGCTCGGCGATAGCTCAAATTCTCCATACAGAAGGCACTGTGTGTGTGTGTGTGTGAATCACCAGGGGGCCAGTGAGCTATTATCGTGCCATGCGTCTTTTTATAAGATATACCGTATACACCGCCATGTTGAATACCTTTGGCTGCATTCTGCTTACCTTCCCAGTGTTGCCATTCTGATTCCGGTGGTTTAAAGTATGTAATCCGACCGATCACAATTTTCAAAATCCCTTCCATATAGTGTATGCACTGCTTGATTTTGCAAATGTATGATTTACAAGACAAAATAATAAGTCTGGCAGCTACTGTATATAAGTCTCTGTACGACCCTCCCTACATAAACCTAGTCCGGTAATAACCACCAATGGACCTCCCTGGGAACCAAGACAGTGCCCGGATGGTGGTGATGGTGGTGAGGTAGCCATAGTCTCTCACACCTCCACCTGGGCTGTGGCTTCACCTGTTGTCTGCGGCGCTGATCTCACAGGGGCTTGCTCCTTAGGATATAATGGCTACCGTCACTTCCATGGTAGGGTCGAGAGACTTAATTTGTAGATTTACTGTAGACAGATTTATTGAAGGAATTACTTTTTTTAACGGTGGGGCCAAACAAGTCCAGTGTCTGAGTACCTTTCTATAAGACGTCATAATTCCTCTGTAGCTTTCTTCATATTCCCCAGGAAATGAGTGGAATATGTGATTTTGTGATTATTTTATGATCAGCAAATCATAGAGATGCCTTTTTAGGATGAATGTCACGAAAGAGAGTCCGGAAATACCTCACTCGACTTTTAGAAGACTTACACTAAACCTGTTTGGGTAAGCTCTCTCTCTCTCTTCAAATGCCATTCAAGATATACAAAAAGGTCTAAATGTCCTAGAACATTCCCTGGGATGCAGGGTTACGATATATAGCTAACCACAGCCCTCAAGCCCAAAAATATAACACTCGAAACCTAAGCATGATGTGGTCAAAATGATATGTCAGTCTGAGACATACAGTGTTTGTTTTTGTGTTTTTGTTTGTTCAATACTGTCGGCTTCAGGTGTCATTTATCGACTCTTTCTGGGGCACAAGAGTTATAACACAATAATATTAATTGGCATCATGTATAGATACTATTGTTTTATTCCATTTATATATTATTGATAATTGATTTTCCAATCACTGTATGTTTAGACACTGTATGTAGTCTACACATTTAGACTGTGCACCATTTTTTATTATAAGAGGTCCTTCCTAAGCTGAATTAAATCGCATACTATTATTCTGCATAAGAAAAAATAATAGTATTAATATAATTGGACCGAAAGAGCTACGAACTACAATCGCAAGTAACAAAACCTTTATCGGGATCGTTAAGGGAACCCACCTCGCCTTTTTTTCTCTTTTGCTCCCTCTCTCTTTGGCTTGTATCCATTCGGTCCCATTCAGCCTACTGTTTTAAGACGTTTACCCCCATCCAGGTGTCAATATTTCCCTGGCGAGCGGTAGCGAGCCAGCATATATATATTTGTTTTGACAGCAAGCTAAATTTGTACATTTTTCGATAGAAAAATTTCTCCGGCAAAGCCGGATTTCTCCATACAATGTTGGCTCGCTATCGCTCGCCAGGAAGAAATCGACACCGGGATGGGGATAAACATCTTAAAACAGTTGGCTGAATGGGGCCGAATGGATACAAGCCAGGGAAAGAGAGAAAGATAAAAAAAAATGGTGACCCCAGGAGATATATAATAGGAGATAATTAATAGGAGATATATAATAGGAGATAATTAATAGGAGATAATGAATAGGAGATAATGAATAGGAGATAATGAATAGGAGATAATACATACAGATAATGAATAGGAGATAATACATACAGATAATGAATAGGAGAGATAATTAATAGGAGATATATAATAGGAGATAATTAATAGGAGATATATAATAGGAGATAATTAATAGGAGATATATAATAGGAGATAATTAATAGGAGATATATAATTATGACACCAATAGTATTGGAAATGTGTTGGGGAAATACCTTAGATTTAATGTGATAGCTTCGTAATGTATTTCAGAGTTAACCCCTTCAGCACGATGACACCTTTGTACCTTTGATTCTGGCTAAAATTAGACGATTTTATGAAGCTTAAGGAGGACCTATATTACTCAGAGGCTTTATTGAGATCGTGTTTACCCTTGTGTGTCCTAGAGGTTAATTAATATAAGCTAAAGAAAATCGTCTAATGGTAATCGTAATATGAGGAAAAGTTACGTCATAATGCTGAGTGGATAAAATATACAGCAAAACCGTTGTTGATTATTAGTGCAAGAGTTTATTTCCAATTAACTCCTTGAGGATCTAGGAGGCAATTAACTCCTTGAGGATCTAGGAGGCAATTAACTCCTTGAGGATCTAGGAGGCAATTAACTCCTTGAGGATCTAGGAGGCAATTAACTCCTTGAGGATCTAGGAGGCAATTAACTCCTTGAGGATCTAGGAGGCAATTAACTCCTTGAGGATCTAGGAGGCAATTAACTCCTTGAGGATCTAGGAGGCAATTAACTCCTTGAGGATCTAGGAGGCAATTAACTCCTTGAGGATCTAGGAGGCAATTAACTCCTTGAGGATCTAGGAGGCAATTAACTCCTTGAGGATCTAGGAGGCAATTAACTCCTTGAGGATCTAGGAGGCAATTAACTCCTTGAGGATCTAGGAGGCAATTAACTCCTTGAGGATCTAGGAGGCAATTAACTCCTTGAGGATCTAGGAGGCAATTAACTCCTTGAGGATCTAGGAGGCAATTAACTCCTTGAGGATCTAGGAGGCAATTAACTCCTTGAGGATCTAGGAGGCAATTAACTCCTTGAGGATCTAGGAGGCAATTTGTTTTTATATTTCTGGCTATTATTGGACGATTATATTCAGATTAGGAAGGGTATGTGGCAGTCAGGGAGTTTATTGAGACAGTCTTTACCCTTTTAACTCCAACAGATCCTTCCTGAGCTGTGTCAGATCGTACAATGATAGCCAGAATAAACTGCTAAAACGCGTCATAATCCTCAAGAAGTTAATATTATATAAAAAGAAACAAACCAGTGATGCATTTGATATTTTTGTATATATATATATATTTGTTTTTATTTTGTTTTTGAGTAGACTAATACTTTGCTGATACTAAGGTATTATGTGTTGGATTGTGTATCGCTCTGTTGATCATTATATATTATGTGTTGGATTGTGTATCGCTCTGTTGATCATTATATATTATGTGTTGGATTGTGTATCGCTCTGTTGATCATTATATATTATGTGTTGGATTGTGTATCGCTCTGTTGATCATTATATATTATGTTACTTATGCTGTACAGTCGGGGGTATTAAGGGGGTGACCTGCTTTTTGTTATTTCTGTCCTTTTCTCTCTTTCTCTGGCTTGTATCCATTCGGCCCCATTCAGCCAACTATTTTAAGACGTTTATCTCCATCTAGGTGTCGATTTCTTCCGCAAGCCAGCATTATATGAAGAAGTCCGGCTTCGCCGGACAAATTTTTCTATCGAAAATGTACAAGTTTAGCCTGCTGTCAAACAAAACTAAAAAATATGCTGGCTCGCTACCGCTCACCAGTAAAAAATTGACACCTGGATGGGGATAAACGTCTTAAAACAGTAGACTGAATGGGGCCAAATGGATACAACCCAGAGAAAGATAGAAAAGGACAGAACAAATGCAGGTCACCCCCCTTAAGTGTTGTCATAGATTCCAGTGGTTGTCGCTCAAAAGGTGTTATTGGGTTCTTTATAGTTACTGGGAAAAGTGCTTATCCCTCAGAGTATTAGTCAGTCTCCGACACTTTGTGAAATATCTGACAACACATAATTATTAACCTCGACTGTACATCAACTATTATTCGAGGGTTTTCTTAACAAAAAGTTATATACAAAAACACAATTATACATATTGGGCTAATGATTTTGTTATCGTTAAATACAAAATAATTAGATGAAACAAGTAATTTAATAAAATAACTGAATTCAAAGTTAACCCAAACAATAATGCAATCAATTGATACAACACACACTCTTGTACACCATTTACAAATAAATACATGAAATATATAAATCTAAATATATAGAGTGCTTGATGATGTAAGGATAGTCAAATTCACGTGAGTATGTGTCCTAAAATATATAATGAGGTAACATGTTATAATAAATAATGTAGACAGAGTGATGACAGTAGTGGATCACCATATTATATGATGATATAGTGAATGTGTGGGGCCAACATAGAAGGGGGGATGGCGTATATAGTGAATGTGTGGGGCCAACATAGAAGGGGGGATGGCGTATATAGTGAATGTGTGGGCCAACATAGAAGGGGGGATGGCGTATATAGTGAATGTGTGGGCCAACATAGAAGGGGGGATGGCGTATATAGTGAATGTGTGGGCCAACATAGAAGGGGGGATGGCGTATATAGTGAATGTGTGGGCCAACATAGAAGGGGGGATGGCGTATATAGTGAATGTGTGGGGCCAACATAGAAGGGGGGATGGCGTATATAGTGAATGTGTGGGCCAACATAGAAGGGGGGATGGCGTATATAGTGAATGTGTGGGCCAACATAGAAGGGGGGATGGCGTATATAGTGAATGTGTGGGCCAACATAGAAGGGGGGATGGCGTATATAGTGAATGTGTGGGCCAACATAGAAGGGGGGATGGCGTATATAGTGAATGTGTGGGCCAACATAGAAGGGGGGATGGGCCTATTTATTTCCTCATTTATGTTTATTTTTATAGTTTTAAGTTTCCTCCCTAGACCTCAATCAAGCTTAAAAAAACACCTTCCAAGACCCTCCTTCAAGATATTCTTTTTATATTTTTTGATAGAACAATGTCCCGGTCGATGGCCGGTTCCTTTCAATTTATAGGCTCGCTATCGCTCGCCAGGAAAACATCGACACCTAAATGACACGAAAAGTCTTAATATTGACAAAGAAATCGGACGAAAGGTCTTAAAATCACCAAACTAATGGGCCGAACGTCTTAAAACTTGAAAACTAATGGGGCTAAACATGAGGAAGAAGGGGGACCATAAAAACGGCCCATCTCCCCTTAAGAGTGAAGCAGCAAGTGGTGTAAGTTATAAGTGTAGGACAGCAGCTGACAGTGTGGACGTGGCAGGTGGTTGGAATGTAGGACTATTATGAATCAGTGATGTATTTTGAGAGTAAATGTTGTGGTGATGTAAGTAATGGATAAATATAGTGATGATTAGTAATGAGTGTAAAGCAGTAGATGATGTAAGGTATATGAGTGTGAGACAGCAGCTGGCAGTGTAGACATGACAGTAGGTGGTTGTACCGACAGATCCCTGGACCTCTCCACCACAACGCCCCTGGACAGACGTCGCCACCCCCAGCCCGCTCTGGTTCGGTATCACCCACCGGTTACCAGACCTCTGCCCCGTCTTCCCCAGAGGGCCCACGTTCCCGCAAGAAGAGTCGCAAGGCGATCCGCTCCACTTCATCCGACAACATGGTAGAAGCAGGCATGGGTGACACTGGACAAGGCCGGCCTATGTGGAGGCCGAGACAGGAGTTTGAGAGAAGTGTTCCTCCCTGGGCCGAGTCTGGAGCTCAGCCGCCTCCACCACCTTCGTCAATGTTCGCTACACTGTCACCACCACCACAGCGCCGCCGCATGAAGCCCGCCTCGCCACTCTCTACTGCCACTGAGGCGAGCCCCAACCCGACGCATTTTAATCGTCCAACACCAGGGGCCAGTCCCGTCATGGTTAGGAGGTCTCTCTTTAAGAACAATGGTTCAGCCAGGGCCAGATCTGTGGACTCCATGAATCGAGCCCCGGCCTGGGCTGATCATAAACTAAAATCTACACCAAGAACAGAGTCACCTTCTAGAGCAGGGCAGAGACCTACTTCTCCACCTCAAGTTCCTTTTCAGATCACAAACTCCTCTGCTCCTGCTACTTCAGTTCAAAATCCAGTTGTGCAACCATCATCAAATGCAACCATGGAAGCAAAGACAGGCACCTTAGCTGAATCTACATCTATAACCACTGCAGAAACATCATCTACTAGAAAAGTTGTATCTTCAGAAATGCGACGAGTTAAGGTGAAAGAAAGTTCCATGATTACTTCTTCTCAATCCAACAGTGAGATTATAATGAAAACCCAAGGTTCTTTGCCTGAATCAATCACTCAAGTGAAAATTTTGGACGGCGTGATGCATCCCGCCCAACCCACCATTAATGCCGGGCAGAGTGCCAAGGAAGGCTCCCCCAGGCCCCGCCCCCAGCAGCCTAGTCAGATAACGCCACCCTCTCAGGGAGATAAAGGTGTGATGCAGGCCGGCTCTAGCAAGGTGGTAAACGTCAAGGTAGTCTCTGAGGGTGAGACTCCAAAAGCCAGCTTACCGCAAGGGGAAGGGTCTCCCACACCCTGGCGTAAAAATGTTGCAAATAGAGGAAAGAGTGCCAAAGAAGCTTCCTCTCTCACCCACCCACCCCAGCAGCCGCCCCACCCCACCACTGACGTTAGTGCTGCTTCTGAACCTGTACGTCACACTACCGCACCCTCAGCTCAGGAAAACCAGACTCAAGAGGCTGCCCCCTGGAGGAGACCAGCTCAAAAGGAAGATCAAACACCAGTTTCAAATTTCGCCCCACAACTTGCCTCGGGGGTGACGCAACAACAAACTAGCCTAAAAACAGAGTCTCTGCCGACTGAATCTCCACCCTCTTGGCGGAAACAGCGGCCCCAAGCTCGTCAGTCACCAGTAACTGTTACGTCTACTACCACAACACTGCCAAATACTACTGAATCAACCACTGCTGCAGGGAAACACTCTCATACCACTGATACAATTGCAAACGTCTCGCGTGTTCAAAATTCTTCCTCTATTATTTCATCGACAGTAGAAACTTCTCATGACATCAGTCTAAGTAAAGAATCCGTTTCTGTGCAAAAGAAATCCAAGCATAAAACTGATGTAAGTGCAACAAACATTGTGCCTGTCGCTTCTAACGTAAACATTAGTTCTTCTCAAGTCACTGCTGCTACAACTAAATTATCTACATCTGAGAGCAGTGTTGCATCATCAGTTATTATAGACAGCCACCAAACTTCTGCATCGCATATTTTACCAACACAAGTATCAACAATCACAAAAGCTGCCCCTGAAGTGACAAAAAGAACTACTGGAATTGAAGAACAACGACAAACTATCAAATCTGAAAGTGATGTTCAACGTAAAACTGTGCGTGAGGCCAACAAAGTAAAGAGTCCCTCACCTGCACCAAGGTCAACTGTTCTTCGATCACCTACACCACCACAACAATCCAAACCACCAATAATAATACCCACACCAGTCAGCCAACCTCCACCTACCACACAACTACCTCCACCACCTACCACACAACCACCACCATCTGTAAAATCAAATATACTTAGCGAGCCCATTGCCCCTCCTGTTCCCAGCACTGAAGTAAAGCAGACAACAGAGGCGTCAGTTGTTAGTGCAAAAGATAAGACCTCCATCATGCCGATACCAACACCACCTGCACCAGACGCCAAGCCTGAGAAGGGTCGCGAGCGTGCTACACCCCCACCACCAGCCCAGCACACTAACACAGACCAGGAGCATATAGATAAAACTGTCTCTCCTAAACCTGTTACAAATATCATGCAGACGCATGATAGTGAAGTGACATCGCAATCAGTACTTTCAGCACAAAATGTGACTGTGGTCTCTATAACAGCAGAAGACCTAGGACTTCCACCCCCACCACCTAGTTTCATGCAAGATGATATATTACCACCTTCCTCGCGCCAAACTATGCAACTACCGATTAGCGAAGGTGCTGAGAGTGACATACCATCACCAGAGTATGTTCGAGAATCAGTAACGAGACGAATCAAGGCTTTCGAAAAACAGGCATCAATTGAAGACGAGCCTCCCCCACCGGTAGAGCGCATGCCTCCAGCTCGTCCAGTGGCGCCTTGGGTGAAGAAGACGTCCTCGGGCCTTGTTCAGCATGATAATTACTGGGACCCCACGAGTCCCGACGATAGTGACGCCTCTCTGCCACCTCCACCCCCCACACGTACGAAACTTGAACGCACGATGTCCCCCACGAAACCTGAACGTACGCTGTCCCCCACAAGACCCACACAGACCAGGGAGCCACACAAGGTACCGTGGCCGTCATGTCACACCTAACGCCTCAATGTTTACTGTATCCACTCCCTCTTATGTCCTACTTGGTCCACCTACCCTCTCCATCTGCTTCACCTGCCTGCTCCACCTGGTCCACCTCCGTAACACCTTTACAGTAAACCAACTACCATATCCGTCTTGTGCATTCGTATAATTTACGTTCGTGCCGTTCATTAGTTTCCGTATTTAGGAGCATTAATTATTTTATCATCGAATTTAATTGTTTTATTGTGTGAATAATTGCATCCATATGTTTTAATAGACAAAGTGTGTGAGTGAATAATATTTGTCTGCACGAGTAAGATAACCTAGTTTTCTTCTATGAATATTTTACCATATCATTGAGGCATTGTACTATATGATCATATTAACTGTATGTATCTAATGAAGCTAATAATTAATACGCATTCCTCTGCTATGGTTCATAGAAGTAGTAAAAGTATCAACATAACAAAGTTGAATGGTTTTAAATTGTTGCAAATTGTAAGGTAATTAAACTTGACAAAAATACCAACATATGATGAAAAGTAATAATCATTGAGTATATAAGCCCTCTACTACTTAATAACCTGATACAAATATAATCATGTCATTTCTAATTCACCGACAAACCCCAAGATTTTATATTCACCGTCAGTTCAGGATTTACCGATGTTTCATATTTCACAATTAATTTACTAGCACGTTCCTAGTTTAAATAGCCTAAACATTCTTCTCTCTTTCAACCAACACCATTTAAGTAAACATCCTTCGTTCGACAATCACTAGTGTTAGTAAACTATGTTATGCTACATTCGTTCACACTAAGTTAAGGGGAGATTTCCACTTGAGGGATTTTTTTCTGTACCCCTTTCTCCCTCATGTTTAGCCCCATTGTTTTTTAGATTTTAAGACGTTCGCCCCATTAGTTTGGCGATTTTAAGAACTTGCACCCCATTTATGTCACTTTTAAGACCTTTCGTGCCATTTAGGTGTCGATTTTATCCTGGCGAGCGATAGCGAGCCTGTAATTTAAGAGGAACCGGCCTTCAGCCGGGAAATTTTTCTACCGAAAAATGTACAAATTTATCTTGAAAGGAGGTCAAGGGGGTGTAATTTCAAACTTAATGGAAGTCTAGGAAACACACTAAAAACCTCCCCTTAAGGTTTTCCTTTACCAATCACTCAGGCTCTTTACTAGTCGTCCCGTGTCTTTACTAGTCGTCCCGTGTCTTTACTAGTCGTCCCGTGTCTTTACTAGTCGTCCCGTGTCTTTCACCACATTTCCAAATTAACTGAAACCAAATGTGTTCCTTTTCGCCCCATAGAACCTGTCTCTTCCCCCATCCACTACCGCGTCTTACCCTTGCATTCTTAAATAAGTATTTCCCCTCGCAGGCTGTTAATGGACGAAATAACTTGACAAATGACCTAAACTTTAGTAACGGGAATAATATTTGGTGCACTTCTCTGTAAACAACAGTCGTTCACACAGTACTCGCTGCGAAGGGAAGTAATTGATTTAGACTACAAACGTTAAGGGGGGTCACCTGCATTGTTTTCTCCTTTTCTCTCTTTCCCTGGCTTGTATCCATTCGGCCCCATTCAGCCTACTGTTTTAAGACGTCTATCCCCATCCAGGTGACGATTTCTTCCTGGCGAGCGATAGCGAGCCAGCATTGTATGGAGAAATCCGGCTTCGCCGGAGACATTTTTCTATCGAAAAATGTACAAATTTAGCCTGTTGTCAAAAACATTTAAACAAATATGCTGGCTCGCTACCGCTCGCCAGGAAAAAATAGACACCTGGGGATAAACGTCTTAAAACAGTAGGCTGAATGGGGCCGAATGGATACAATCCAGAGAGAGAGGGAGAAAGAGAGAGAACAAATTAACGAGGTGGGCCCCCTTAATTTTTCCTTATCTCCACGTTCCCCTGCCATCCATCTGTGCTATCATCTGGTTCTCTTACATCCATCTCTTCTGTCTCATCCATTAACCTCCTTTCCTTCCCCTCCCGTCAGTCAGTGCCCCGTCTATTACACGTACCACCCGTCACTTGCACCCCAGTTCTACTCTCATTAACACTCGGTTCGGAAATGTCTTTTATAGAAATGCAGAAATGCCGATTCCATTCATAAATAGTAATAAAAACAATATTAAATATATATATATATACAGTATGTGTGTATGGTTTGATATAAATACAAGCCTTCCCCTCACATGATAACGCAACTACCATAACATAGGGTTGTAAGCCAAAGAAGGAAGTACAGTTGAGGACAGATAATGATGGTACAACAGCTAACAATACACCTAAGACAGTAAGTAGAGTATGTTGACTAATGAAGCACACTAATGATCATCTATGCGGCCTAAATGACCCTTTGTAATACCTGATGATCGTCTATGCGGCCCAAATGAGCCTTTGTAATAACTAATGGTTGTGTGTGTGAGGCGCTGGTCATACAGTGTACCCTGACTACCTGTCTGCAGCTGGGCTTTTTGTGTTGGTGACTAATGGAGTGCCACCTTACATCTTCGTATGTAGAGTGCCTTAACGCCTTAGTACAGTCGTGAGCATGTATAAGGTTACACCACTTGGAATATTTGAACCATTAAGGGGGGTCACCTGCTTTTTTGTATCTGTCTCTCCTTTTCTCTCTTTCCCTGGCTTGTATCCATTCGGCCCCATTCAGCCAACTGTTTTAAGACGTTTATCCCCATCCAGGTGTCGATCTTTTCCTGGCGAGCGATAGCGAGCCAGCATTGTATGGAGAAATCCGGCTTCGCCGGAGACATTTTTCTATCGAAAAATTTACAAATTTAGATTGCTGTCAAAACAAAAATATTATATGCTGGCTCGCTACCGCTCGCCAGGAAAATATTGACACCTGGATGGGGGTAAACGTCTTAAAATAGTAGGCTGAATGGGGCCGAATGGATACAAGCCAAAGAGAGAGGGAGATAAAGATAAAAAAAGCGAGGTGGGCTCCCTTAAAGCCAAGTTGTGAAGAAGCTGGACCATAATATAGCATTGTATTATCTGGTTTGTTTTAATACTGACTCAAATGGGTGTGTTGCCATTTATGTTCTTGACTGTACCAGCATGTTACTGTGTGTTATGTGGTTTTAATTTGGTTATTCTTGTTTGTTTTTATTCTCATGTTGTCTTTACTTTCCAGTTTTAATTTAACTGTACGTGGTCATCAAAGGTAAATATTTTGCTGGAATAATTTTGGCCTGACATAATATCCCAGAATATCTAGGTCGAGTCACAAACATTAAATCATATAGTCGATACATATCATACAGTATTTAGTATTCATTTAATGAAACTCACCAGCTTTGAAGTTATATAATTTATCGACACATATAAAAGGAACAGGTATCGTATGATCTACTAATGCCAGGTCTGTATAAGTGTATTCAGTGTTGAATCATCATTTAAAGTACATTTATGCAGGCCAGTGCGCGCAAAGTTTATATACCTATATATACTTTGAGTGCGCCTTCCTTCACAGGGGGATCATGGGGCAAGAAATTATGTTGTACTTAGATATCATTAGTCATTTATTTCTGCATATTTTGTTTCTAGAATGTGGTCAGTAATGTATTGTTAATTGTGTTTTGCTGTTATGCCTGAAGAGCATGTTATTCCACTTACTGTATTTGTTTTCTCCCTCCACAGGCCGCCAACACCACCACCACCACCACCAGCACCGTTCCTACAGTACCCCTTCCACCCCCAGCAGTAGCCCCCAGCCCTGCCCCACCACCACCCCCAGGGCCCCCACCTACAGCCCCGCCCCCAGCCCCCAAGCTACCCGTGTTGGTGTCCCCCGCGGTAAAGGCCCTCAGACCCAGCCGCCAGAGGTCTAACTCTACAGGAGACTACATCGCCAATTACATCACTCCGGACGGTAGGATACATGGATATATACTGTAGATACTATAGATAATATAGATACATGGACAGATATATACATACAGGAATACATAGATAGATGGACAAATTAGAGGCTTGCTAGGAAGATAAATAGATTTATACTGTAGATCCTATAGATAATATAGATACATGGACAGATATATACATACAGGAATGAATAGATAGATGGAAAAATGAGAGGCTAGCTAAAAAGATAAATAGATAGATAGAAAGGAGATAGTTAAACTGTAGAGAAGACTACGTGGCCACCTTAATTACTCCAGACGGTAAGAGATGGATGTTTATATGAATAGAATTATTTATAGATATACATTCTGGCTAACATTAGAAGATTTACAGTTGAAGGAGCTCAGGGAATCAATGGAGTGCTAACTATCTTAAATGTTCCTCTGTCTTTATTTGTTTTCTTCCAAAGCTGAATAATATCTGCTAACCCCTTCAGTATAGTGACGCATTTTTATCTTTCATTCTGGCTAAATTTAGACGATTTTTTGCAGCGTAAGAAGGCCCTCCGTTATTATATCGTCTAATGGTAACCAGAACATGATGGAAAATACTTCATCGTGATGTTAAATGTAGAAAGGCGTGAAGGGGTTAAGGGCTTAGTAGTGCAATTTATACATGTTCTACATTTTCCGGATGGTTCTCGAAAAATCGCTTGAGTAAATCTGCCTTAACTTTCCTCTGTACCCTTACTTCATACTTACTGCCTAACCTGAACCTTGGCAACACTGATTGCTGGGGTTATATTAAGACAGCAGTGGTGGTCCTCCTACAGATACTTAGTCACCAACCTCCTTAACTCGCTTCCGGAGCACGGGTGGCAGAGCAGTGTGTGTGTGTTGGGGGGGGGGGGGGGGACACCTTAACACACACACACACACACACACACACACACACACACATTTGTCGATTATATGCAGTATAAGAAGGCCCCATGGTATTCAAAATGTTTACACACCTTTCAGTTTTAAGGTAAGATATTAAGCTAAAGAAAATCATCCTATGATAACCATAATAAGATGAAAATTGAAAGAGTTAAGACTAATAAAGTATTTACATCTAGGATATGACCTACACAGAGGCTATATTATAATACCATGAGCCATAATAATTCACCTCTACCTAATAACTAATAACCTTAAAACAACACAGTGCAAAATACCTCTAATTAAGCGGAGGTTTGGGGTTTGTTTATCCCCCCCCCCACAAACGCACTTCTCCCTCATGATTAGCCCCATTAGTTTTGAGATATTAAGACGTTTGCTCCATTAGTTTCGCGATTAATAGACCTGTAGCCTAATTTATTTGCCAACATTAAGATTCTTTGTGCCATTTAGGTGACGCAATTTATGATAAACGGCCTTCGGCCGGGGCATTCTACCGAAACATGCACACATTTATCTCGAAGGGGGAAGTTGAGGGGATATTTTTAACTTGATGGAAGTCTAGGGAGGATACTAAAAATATATAGAAATAGAAAGATATAAGTACATAGATAAATATGTAAATAAATATATAGAAATAGAAAGATATAAGTACATAGATAAATATGTAAATAAATATATGAATAAATATCTCCCCTTAAAGCATGCACCTGCATAATCAAAATAAGGTTATACATGGACTATATAATATATACTATATATTATACATGGACTATATAATATACACTATATATTATACATGGACTATATAATATACACTATATATTATACATGGACTATATAATATACACTATATATTATACATGGACTATATAATATATAGTATATATTATACATGGACTATATAATATATAGTATATATTATACATGGACTATATAATATACACTATATATTATACATGGACTATATAATATATAGTATATATTATACATGGACTATATAATATACACTATATATTATACATGGACTATATAATATACACTATATATTATACATGGACTATATAATATATAGTATATATTATACATGGACTATATAATATATAGTATATATTATACATGGACTATATAATATACACTATATATTATACATGGACTATATAATATATAGTATATATTATACATGGACTATATAATATACACTATATAATATACATGGACTATATAATATACACTATATATTATACATGGACTATATAATATATAGTATATATTATACATGGACTATATAATATACACTATATATTATACATGGACTATATAATATACACTATATAATATACACTATATAATATATACTATATAATATATACACTATATAATATACACTATATATTATACATGGACTATATAATATATACTATATATTATACATGGACTATATAATATACACTATATATTATACACTATAATTATAGTCTATATCCTATATGCTAGTTGGCCTGGATACCGGCCCCGTACCTCCTTGTTGTGATGTCCAAGTGGCTGTCTATAGTAGCTAGCTACCTCATTACAACAGATCCACCAGTGACTGTATGACTCTTCCAAAATAATGACTTCACCCCCCAAGCCAGGTCAGTTTAAATAGGCTGATACCACGTTAGTTTGTTCGTTATATCGCGGTAATCTTAAGCGACATTGTTATTGGATATACAGTATGTCGAGCATCTGGAGTATAATTGTGGCAATATCTTATTTTGGATTAAATTAATCTACTAGTGAACACACACACACACACACACACACATATATATATATATATATATATATATATATATATATATATATATATATATATATATATATATATATATATATATTGAGTATATATCACAAATACACGTGAGCCACTAAATGTTTCTAATCTCTCAGTGGGGTTCGAACCGCCGATAGGATAGGATAGGATAGGATAGAGGGTTGAGTGTCTTTTAGACTGCCGTGGTGTAGTTGATTAAAGCGTCGGCTATCGTCCTGACGGTCGGTAGTTCGAACCCCACTGAGAGATTAGAAACACACACACATATATATATATATATATATATATATATATATATATATATATATATATATATATATATATATATATATATATATATATATAATATATAAATATATTATATACATATATATATCTATATATATATATATATATACGTATATATATATACAGGTATATATTTTTATATATGTATATATACAGTATATATATATACAGGTATATATTTTTATATATGTATGTATGTGTCTGTGTGTGTGTGTGTGTGTGTATGTGAAGTTATTAAACCTACTCCACGACATGATAAAACAGCATACTAACGAGTTCCCTATGTCAATACCTAGACCAAACATGCCACTTTTTATACAGCTTTAGTTGGCCCCTAGACTAATAAGGACGCCTCCCCACAACGTTCTTCTTGACTTACAGTGTGCTGGCTTAATAATCCAATATGGTTGATAGCCTCTGAAGTCCTATTTGAACTAACTAATCCCCTTCTACCTACTTCAAGCTACAAAACGCCCCTCAGACCCACTTCAAGCTAAATGTGTATATTATTAGGTAAACAAAAATGTCCGTGGCAAAGGTTTTGTCCTATATTGCAGACTCAATTGCTTTACCGTCTCCTGTGACCGGTGTAACAGATGGGATTAAGGAGAGATGGGTCGTTTTTTGGTCCCCTTTCTTCCTCATGTTTAGCCCCAAAAGTTTTCAGATTATAAGACGTTCGACCCAGTAGTTTGGCGATTTAAAGACTTTACGCCCCATTTCTTTGTCTATATTAAGTCCTTTCGTGCCATTTAGGCGTCGATTTTTTTCTTGGCGAGCGAAGCGAGCCTGTAATTTTAAGAGGAACCGGCCTTTGGCCGGGATATTTTTCTATCGAAAAATGTACAAACTTATCTTGAAGGGGGGTCTAGAGGGGGGGGGGGGAATTTTTTAAGCTAAACAATAATATAGAGATAAAAGAATAATCAAATAAATACGGCCATCTCCCTTTAAAGTAGTGTGTAGGTTGGGTTTTTTTTTTTTTTTTTTCTATATTCCAACTACTCCCTCTCGGGCATAGGCTGATAGCCTTTACACTCTACCGCTGAACACGGTGAGGCCCGTGAGGTCTTGTTCCAGAGACATGAGACATGCGAAGCACCTATTCACGACTCGAACCCAACTCCATCTCTGAAGCTGCTTCGCCTCTGTGCCTCACAGTCTCACTTCCCAGGCTCGGACCCTCACTCTCAGAACGCCACCTATTGAGTAATTAACTCACTAGGCATTGCCCCCCTGTAACATATTTTGAATATGGGAATATTCATACAATGCTATTTAATCAGGGAACAATGAGGGTATTTTGTTTTGGCATTTCGGTGTGCTGTGGTAATGCACTGAAACTAGGTACAGCACAAATTCCATCCCAATAATATCTTTCCATTGACATATTGGGATTCGAACCCGGGTCCATTGGATTACCAGTCCAGTGGCAAGACCACTCTGCCACACCTCCCCTTAGGAGTTAGCAGTGGCCGGGTTGTTATACTGGCAGCGTCATGTATATATATAGAATAGTCCATCAGGTAGCACAGGACCAGGGCAGGGCTTTATTTGGCGCATACCGCACTCTTCACACCTGGTGTTTGTGTCCGTGGTGAGTGACAACTATATAGCGCGGGTGTGGTGTATGGGGGGAGAGAGGGAGGTGGGCCTGAGGGGTCCACTCTGTTTTACGGGGCTCGTGACATTACAGCTGTAGGTATTATGCCATCTACAGGGGATCTGGGTCCTGGGAATCTTTTGCTGGGGACCCCAAATGGGCCTGGGTATCTGGGTATTTCTCCTGGGCGACCTAGATGTGTGTGAGATGTTTATGTTTTGTATTGTTTTGTTTTTCTGACGTGTTGTGATGTCCCTGTTCGGGCTCTGTCTCTAATTGGCCACCCCCATAAAAAAATAAAAAAATGGGGAAGGTGCCAGAGTATATACATACATACATACATACAACAAATACACATGAGTATATACAAACGTTTTTTGCCCTAGTCGGGAATCGAACCCACGTTTCTAGGATTAAGAACCAGGCCCCATAAAACCTTGCAAAACATTATTCATTACTGAATCACTATATATCTCGCATAAGGATACCAATCCAATCCATCACGTATATGTACAGATTTATATATGCATTTACTCGGGTATGTACTGTATATATGTATGTATTGTATGTATGTATGTGTGTATGTATGTATTAATGCATATATGTATGTATGTATGTATGTATGAATGTATGAGATCACAATAGGCACCTTCACACCAGCACCATGACCCACATAATTAGACCGACTCCCTTGATACATGTAGATTTGGGCCGTCGTGGACATTACAATTGTTGTTTTGCCACGGCCCATCAGTTTCACTTTAAGGGGAGATCTCCACTTGAGGGATTTTTTTCTTGACCCCTTTCTCCCTCATGTTTAGCCCCATTGCTTTTGATATTATAAAACGTTTGCCCCATTAGTTTAGCGATTTTAAGAACTTTCACCCCATATTAAGACCTTTCGTGCAATTCAGGTGTCGATTTTATCCTGGCGAGCGATAGCGAGCCTGTAATTTAAGAGGAACCGGCTTTCAGCCGGGACATTTTTTTGCCTAAAAATGTACAAATTTATCTTGAAAGGGGCTCAAGGGGGTGTAATCTTAAGCTTGATGGATATCTAGAGACCAAACTAAAAACCTCCCCTTAAATCCATACTGTGTCTGCCTGTTGATCTTGGATGGCGTTAATTTTTATGATATATACATTTTACCAGATAAAGTTCTCGCTAAATGACATGGTTGAAATGACATGGTTGAAATGATTGTATGGAGTTAAGGGGAGATTTCCACTTGAGGGACTTTTTACTTGACCCCTTTCTCCCTCATGTCTAGCCCCATTGCTTTTGAGATTTTAAGACGTTTGCCCCATTAGTTTGGTGATTTTTAAGAATATCCGCCCCATTCTGTCAATTTTAAGACCTTTCGTGCCATTTAGGTGTCGATTTTATCCTGGCGAGCGATAGCGAGCCTGTAATTTAAGGGTAATCGGCCTTCGGCCGGGACATTTTTCTACCGAAAAATGTACAAATTTATCTTGAAAGGGGGTCAAGGGGGTGAAATTTTAAGATTGCTGGAGGAGTAGGAAACAAACTAGAAACCTCCCCTTAATAACATGATGGTCAATGTCATAGATTGTTCATATGTAGAGTATATTCATTATAGGCAAGCTACAAATCATCACCCCAAACCTTTATAACTCTAAAAGGGCTAGAGCAAATAGGCTGTGAGTTTCTACATCTATTCCCTGACTGACTCTTCCCAAATGGTAGAAATGATAGCTCGATTAGTTAGTATTAGTTATAGAGGTTAGTGGTTAAGTGGTTAGTGGTTCTTGGATGTTGGTCAATATATTTATATATTTTATTTATTGTTTAGTTTCCTCGCTAGACCTCCATCAAACTTAGACAAACACCCCCTAGACCCCCCTTTCAAGATAAATGTGTAAAGTTTTCGGTAGAAAAATGGCCCGGCCGAAGGCCGGTTCCTTCTAAAATTAGAGGTTCGCTATCGCTCGCCAGGAAAAAATCGACACCTAAATGGCACGAAAGGTGTAAATATTGACACAAAAATGAGGCGAAACGTCTCAAAATCGCCAAACTAACGGAATCAACGTCTTAAAACCTCAAAAATTAATATGCTAAACATGAGGGAGAAGGGGGTCCAGAAAAAGCAAGGTGGACCCCTTTAAGATGTTTGGCGTAATTGTAATGAATATATGTTTGGTCCGAGATCAATCCCTGCCAGGCACCGCACCACCAAAGGCACCAAGTATAAATCTCACCTGCCCACCGGTACCGGTACATGATATATTGATCACTAATCAGTTCACTACACTAAAACACATTGAGTGTGCATGTATTAAAAAACAAAGGATTAACATGAAAAGTGTGTCAATTGTTTATGTTTGCTAATTTAAACACGTGATGGAAATACTTGTGTGTGTATGTGTGTGCGTGTGTGTGTGTTTGCGTATTTGTATGTGTGTGTGGCTATTTTTGTTACATCTAAACCCAATGTTAGTGATTGGGTTACTGATCCAACACAAAGGGACATACATACATACAACAATGACCACCCTCACAAAACAATACATACATACAACAATGACCACCCTCACAAAACAATACATACATACAACAATGACCACCCTCACAAAACAATACATACATACAACAATGACCACCCTCACAAAACAATACATACATACAACAATGACCACCCTCACAAAACAATACATACATACAACAATGACCACCCTCACAAAACAATACATACATACAACAATGACCACCCTCACAAAACAATACATACATACAACAATGACCACCCTCACAAAACAATACATACATACAACAATGACCACCCTCACAAAACAATACATACATACAACAATGACCACCCTCACAAAACAATACATACATACAACAATGACCACCCTCACAAAACAATATCTAACAAACACAAAACTAGCATAATGTACAGTTGGCCAAATAAGTCGTGTCGCCGCTGTCATTACGTTATGCTCGCTGAATGCTGTATTAATGTCTGTCAGATGGTGAATAGGGTGTGTGAAGATTGGAACATGTTTGTATATCTCACTGTAAACGATGAATTAATGCTTAAATAGTGCCGATACAAATTCTTGATAGAAATATTCTTGGTGCTGCGACATCACTTATTTGGCCGACTGTACCTTGGCGATATGATGACGTAGAATGGATTATATGTTATTAGCTGCACTTTCTCGAGTCAAAGGTATTAACATGCCTTTTATTATAATGAATGAAGGATGCTTACATACACACACACACTCACTCTCTCTCTCTCATTAACCAACTCATACCTCACCTTTTTATCAGTATCATCAAATCAGTTATCGTTTTTCCCCTGCAGCGAGTCAAATGCCCGGGGAAGTTGCCAAATATTTATGTAAACATTTCGCTACATGAACACCTCGCTACATAATTATAGTCTGTGTGTGTGTTTTTTGTGTTTTTTTTTTTTTTCCCAGCTGCTAGTAGACTGCCATGTGACCATCTTGATTACTCAGCTGTTACACAGATTGCATAGCCATTTATGTTGTTAATTATAAATACTTGGAAATAATATGATGAATGAACATAGAAGTTTCTGATTTTTCTATTAATTATGGAAACATTTGATGATAAGGGCTTTAAGGGGAGGTTTTTAGTTTGTTTCCTACTCCTCCAGCAATCTTAAAATTTCACCCCCTTGACCCCCTTTCAAGATAAATTTGTACATTTTTCGGTAGAAAAATGTCCCGGCCAAAGGCCGATTACTCTTAAATTACAGGCTCGCTATCGCTCGCCAGGATAAAATCGACACCTAAATGGCACGAAAGGTCTTAAAATTGACAGAATGGGGCGGAAATTCTTATAATCACCAAACTAATGGGGAAAACGTCTTAAAATCTCAAAAGCAATGGGGCTAGACATGAGGGAGAAAGGGGTCAAGAAAAAAGTCCCTCAAGTGGAAATCTCCCCTTAACTAATTACCGTCAGCTAAAATAATAGACTATGGTAATAACACTAAAACTCATTACAAAACCCAATGAAACGTAACTACCCTACTGTAACCCACCAAATAATAACCCAATGAAACGTAACTACCCTACTGTAACCCACCAAATTATAACCCAATGAAACGTAACTACCCTACTGTAACCCACCAAATTATAACCCAATGAAACGTAACTACCCTACTGTAACCCACCAAATTATAACCCAATGAAACGTAACTACCCTACTGTAACCCACCAAATTATAACCCAATGAAACGTAACTACCCTACTGTAACCCACCAAATTATAACCCAATTTAACCTAAGTGGGTCAGATGTGTACAGCCTATTAATTATAATTCGGCCAGAAATCTTGACCCCACGACCTCTATATCTCAAAAAGGGCTAGAGCAAATGGTGTATAAGTTTCCACACCTATTGCCTGGCTGAGTCTTCCCAAATGGTCGAAGTTTGAGCTCAATTACTCTATTCCGTTTGAGTTGTAGAGGTTGGTGGTCCAAATATCTGGCCAAATTATAATGAACAGACCATAATTATTTTGGTTCTCTAACAGGCCTTTAGTGTTATAATTATAATGAACAGACCATAATTATTTTGGTTCTCTAACAGGCCTTTAGTGTTATAATTATAATGAACAGACCATAATTATTTTGGTTCTCTAACAGGCCTTTAGTGTTATAATTATAATGAACAGACCATAATTATTTTGGTTCTCTAACAGGCCTTTAGTGTTATAATTATAATGAACAGACCATAATTATTTTGGTTCTCTAACAGGCCTTTAGTGTTATAATTATAATGAACAGACCATAATTATTTTGGTTCTCTAACAGGCCTTTAGTGTTATAATTATAATAAACAGACCATAATTATTTTGTTTCTCTAACAGGCCTTTAGTGTTATAATTATAATGAACAGACCATAATTATTTTGTTTCTCTAACAGGCCTTCAGTGTTATAATTATAATGTAATATTAGATGTAAACAGAAAGGGATGGCCCACATCCAAAAGCTATGTTCGAGCATCGTTTTTAGTTGTTATCTTCTTTTGGTCTGGAACTCTCTCCCTCACTATGTCTTTCCCTCATCCTACGACTTAAATTGTTTCAAACTCCGTGTGTCCAGACACCTCGCTTTTTTTTTCTCTTTCTCTCCCTCTCTCTTTGGCCCCAATTCAGCCTACTTTTTTAATACGTTTACGCCCATCCAGGTGTCATTATTTTCCTGGCGAGCGGTAGCGAACCATCATATATATATTTTTCTTTTGACAGCAAGCTGAATTTGTACAATTTTCGATAGAAAAATTTCTCCGGCGAAGCCGGATTACTTCATATAATGCTTGCTCGCTATCGCTCGCCAGGAAGAAATCGACACCTGGATGGGGATAAACGTCTTAAAACAGTTGGCTGAATGGGGCCGAATGGATACAAGCCAGGGAAAGTAAGAAAAGGAGAGAAAAAAGATAAAAAAAGCCGGTGGCCCCCCATAACCAATGATCGGGTTTTTCCATGTTGTTAGCGAAGTGGTGAGGTAGCGAGGCGTGTGGTGCCGGTGCCAAGGGGGGCCAGGTGGGGTGGTGCAGTCAGCCAGGTTAATTAGTTTTAGGCCAACGTAAATATCAGAGATTTTCCCAGGATTAGTGTTTTGGCATTCCGGTCTGGCAGTTTTTTAATGCAATTTATATATGAGTAAAGAAGTATATTAGTGAAGGCGGTGCTGGTTGGGAGGAGGGGACAGAAGTGCATGGGGGCGTTTCGTTCGTGGCCACTCCTTCGGGGATCACGGCGTCAGGCAATAGATAGATAGATATTATATGAGTTCTGACACCTGTAATATGAGTTCTGACACCTGTAATATGAGTTCTGACACCTGTAATATGAGTTCTGACACCTGTAATATGAGTTCTGACACCTGTAATATGAGTTCTGACACCTGTAATAATCTTCTGTAACTCATTCAACACGATGATGTAATTGCTATCATATTCTATTTACCATTAGACAATTCTATTTAGCTTATAATTTACCTATAGGGCTCAATGGGGTAAATACAATCTCGATAAGTCCTCTCAATGTCATAGGTCCTTCTTTAACTGCATACAATCATATAGTTTTCGCCAGAATCAGAGGTAAAAATGCGCTATCGTACTGAAGGGGATAATTCCAGTCGCTGTTACTTGTTCAAAATAATATTGGTATATTACCAGAACTACTGTAAGTAAACAATGAAAAGTTCCCTGAAAAAGCTCTTCTTGTGTTATGTGTGTGTGTGTGTGTGTGTGTGTGTGTTTATAGGTGTATTTGTCAGTGTGGGGGGGAATTGTAGGTTTGTTTGTCAAATGTGTGTGCGTCATTGTAGGTGTATGTATGATCGTGTATACATCATTATAGGTATTTGTGTGAGTGTGTGTGTAAGTGTGTCATTATAGGTGTAGGTGTGTGAGGCTAATAATAGCAATACATAAAGTGGTAACCCTCTCACAACTCTCCTCCAATAGGTCCATTGGCCACAAGACAAGGTAGAGAGAGTGGGATAAGTGTCTCTATATATAGTGGATTATGTAAGGGACACAACTCAGTCCCCGCACGTCACGTTAGGGGAATGATGTAGAGATGCTCCACAGAGATGTTAGTGGGGGCGGAACCATCAGCCAATGTTAACCCCTTCAGCACGATAACGTCCATTTTACTTTTATACTGGCTAGCCTCAGACGATTTAATGCAGTTTGAGAAGGATTTTTTTTTTTTTTATATGTGTAAGGAGGCAAAGCTGCATGCAACGAGTGCTCCCCTTAAATTGAAAGAGTGACAAGTGGGTTATTGAGATAATATTTGCCCTTTTGAGTCCTAGAGGTAGACGATAAGCTGAAGAAAATCGTCTAACGGTAACCAGCACAACCCAAAAATTTCGTCATCGTGCTAAAAGGGTTAAGCAATGTTAATGGTATCTACTCTGCTAACAAATTGTCTAAATAGAATAGGTGTGTGGTTGGAGGGATTAATGTGTGTGTTCATACTATAATAGAATAGGTGTGTGGATGGAGGGATAAATGTTTGTGTTCATACTATAATAGAATAGGTGTGTGGATGGAGGGATTAATGTTTGTGTTCATACTATAATATAATAGGTGTGTGGATGGAGGGATTAATGTTTGTGTTCATACTATAATATAATAGGTGTGTGGATGGAGGGATTAATGTTTGTGTTCATACTATAATAGAATAGGTGTGTGGTTGGAGGGATTAATGTTTGTGTTCATACTATAATATAATAGGTGTGTGGATGGAGGGATTAATGTGTGTGTTCATACTATAATATAATAGGTGTGTGGTTGGAGGGATTAATGTGTGTGTTCATACTATAATATAATAGGTGTGTGGTTGGAGGGATAAATGTTTGTGTTCATACTATAATAGAATAGGTGTGTGGATGGAGGGATTAATGTTTGTGTTCATACTATAATATAATAGGTGTGTGGATGGAGGGATTAATGTTTGTGTTCATACTATAATATAATAGGTGTGTGGATGGAGGGATTAATGTTTGTGTTCATACTATAATAGAATAGGTGTGTGGTTGGAGGGATTAATGTTTGTGTTCATACTATAATATAATAGGTGTGTGGATGGAGGGATTAATGTGTGTGTTCATACTATAATATAATAGGTGTGTGGTTGGAGGGATTAATGTGTGTGTTCATACTATAATATAATAGGTGTGTGGTTGGAGGGATAAATGTTTGTGTTCATACTATAATAGAATAGGTGTGTGGATGGAGGGATTAATGTTTGTGTTCATACTATAATATAATAGGTGTGTGGATGGAGGGATTAATGTGTGTGTTCATACTATAATATAATAGGTGTGTGGATGGAGGGATTAATGTTTGTGTTCATACTATAATAGAATAGGTGTGTGGTTGGAGGGATTAATGTTTGTGTTCATACTATAATATAATAGGTGTGTGGTTGGAGGGATTAATGTGTGTGTTCATACTATAATATAATAGGTGTGTGGTTGGAGGGATTAATGTGTGTGTTCATACTATAATATAATAGGTGTGTGGATGGAGGGATTAATGTGTGTGTTCATACTATAATATAATAGGTGTGTGGATGGAGGGATTAATGTGTGTGTTCATACTATAATATAATAGGTGTGTGGATGGAGGGATTAATGTGTGTGTTCATACTATAATATAATAGGTGTGTGGATGGAGGGATTAATGTGTGTGTTCATACTATAATATAATAGGTGTGTGGATGGAGGGATTAATGTGTGTGTTCATACTATAATATAATAGGTGTGTGGATGGAGGGATTAATGTGTGTGTTCATACTATAATATAATAGGTGTGTGGATGGAGGGATTAATGTGTGTGTTCATACTATAATATAATAGGTGTGTGGATGGAGGGATTAATGTGTGTGTTCATACTATAATATAATAGGTGTGTGGATGGAGGGATTAATGTTTGTGTTCATACTATAATATAATAGGTGTGTGGATGGAGGGATTAATGTTTGTGTTCATACTATAATATAATAGGTGTGTGGATGGAGGGATTAATGTGTGTGTTCATACTATAATATAATAGGTGTGTGGATGGAGGGATTAATGTGTGTGTTCATACTATAATAGAATGGGTGTGTGGATGGAGGGATTAATATGTGTGTTCATACTATAATAGAATGGGTGTGTGGATGGAGGGAGTAATGTTTGTGTTCATACTATAATAGGCGAATTCAAAGGCCATGTCCAACAGATGTTGTCCGATTCTTTTGATTAATGGAAAACAATTCAAAATCTTGCCAGGACCCATCAATATCATCTAAAATCCTTACTGTGTGTCCACCTATTGATCCTGGATGGCGTTGTTGGGCAAATATAATGTTTGAACTAGTATCTGTGCTTCATTTCAAGATACTTATCACCCCTCGTTATTTAATGTCTCGTCTGTACCATTTTAATGGCAATTTCTCATATTCAACACCATATTTCGCAGCAATATCTTAACAATAACTAAATAGTCAAGATGGTGACATGGTAATTTACCGTAAGCTAAAAATAAACAGACAATAGACCTACTGCAGCACCTCCACTGACTGCCCTCCAGTATGACGAACCTTTCTATTGTGTTGTGGCTAATGCTAGACGATTTTAATTCAACTCAGGGTAAAGGGTTTTACTATCAAAGTATTAAAACTATTTGAGTAGTTTCTTCCTTCTAGTTATGCCTTGTTTCGCTATAATCTGGTAAACACTAAACGATTTTATTAAGCTCAGGGAAGGTCATTCTTTGTCACCGGGGTACTAATTATTGTATGCACATTTGAGTACCAACCCCTCTTTCTGGTTAGTCCACATAATGGAGATAGTCGATGGGCCAAATTTTGAAATCAAACGAATCAGTACCATCGAACGTTCAGCATAATCTAACATAAACGGCCGATGAATGATATGGGATCTTATTGACTAAGGTTATCATATCAAAATTACATTTCCATAACAATAAGAAACATGTGTTGTAGATTATGATAGTAGCTAAGAGCACTATCGCCTTGGACCGACTTCCACCCTGGTCCAGGGAGTAAGATACGTTATACTGTACAGAAATCGTGTTACATAACCGACCTGTTATATAACTTATGATGAATTAATGTGTCGTAAGTATGGACTAGGATAGATGGGTCAGAGGCTTATTTGGCCCAATGACGTGGGACCTGCAATATGTATGATATTGGGAGGGTTATATCAGTGTTTTGTTTTCACTCTTGCTTTTATATAACTTGAGCTTGTTTAAATATTATTGTGTATGTTCACTTACTCTTCTGTGTATATGTGTGATGATGTAATAATATATGGATTTCTAATATGAATGCTAGCGTATGTTTGCATGTTGTTGTATATGCAGCATGCTGTATACAGTATATACTGTATATATCTTACAATAATTATTCTTAACTACATTCTTCGCTTTCCCTCAGCTCCGAGAAAGAAAATGCCGGCTGACAGCAATTCTACTGGGGTCCCAATGGCGACCACAACTCCTATCACGACCCCGGTCAAGAACGATACCCTCTTTGACCCCTGGTGTGACCCAAACAACCCTCGTACCATCAGTTTCCAGGTAGGTCAATCAAGCAATACAACAGTCAGGTAAACAATCAATCTATCAATTCATACATTAAAATGTAAAACTTGCAAACTAAACAAACCAAAATTGGGACAAGGACAATATAAAGTCAAATTAAATTATCAAAATCACTATGTGGAAACAACGTTTACTAAAATGAAAATTATTAAATAAAAGAACAAAATCCACCACATAGGGTGTACATTACTACATGAGCAAGTTAATCTGTTTCCCAAGCAAACTAATCGCACATATAACAACGCACCATCGTCACGTTAAATGAAGTAGTCAAGTTTGGGAAGTCCGGGACGTTCTGGCAAATTTTACTAAACTCTGCATGAATAAAGAAACTATATGTTAAATGTCAAAATATTATTTAAAATCAAATTTGCAACATGACAAGACATTAAAATAGTACAAAATACAAATATTGATAGGATATCTATACTATTACAAAATAATATATAAAATACAGTACATCACTAAACCAATTAATCACTTAAACTCTTCTTATTTTGGTTAGCACTTAGGTAAATTCCTCTCCAACAATTTTTAGTTTTCTTAACTTTGCCTTTTCCAGTCTGATGGTACCACTGTCACATCTTCCTCTGGGGAAGCCAACCTCATCATTTGAACTTTTTCCTTCAGTGCTATTCCTCCGTCTACACCTTCCTCCATTCCCCTTATGTGTGATATATTATTTCGTCTAGATATACATTTCCTTCCTTTGTGGGATAAACACTATGAAATTGACATAATTATAGGCCTGGTATTTGTTTCCTTATTGGTTTCAATAACTATGTTCCTGATATAATCCCATGCTTAGACAAACTCCTAAAAACTGGCCTTTTTTAAATATCATCCTTTCTTCTTATATGTATTATTTTTATTCAACCTGTCCAGAAGAACTGTGACTCCAGCTTTCATTCTTGTTTCCATATTTTGCTATTTCAGAGTATCTTAATAATATTCCTGATCAAAGCTTTCCTCAACATCTCTTTAGATTCAAACAAATTCATTACTAATCTAATAGATTCCTAAGGACACTGTACTGGCAAGTATCTTTATTATCTTTCAAATGTTTGGTCATTCTCCTTCCAGGGCTTTAGTATTTGGTTATTCTATACCTGTATATATATATAGTAACCTTTTGGTAAAGTGTATCACAAATCCCTTATTTCACAGTTGCCCAGCTATTATTTACATCCTTTTAACTGTTCCTGCAGCATTGGTGTTCCTCAGGGTTCTGACCAGTGACTAGTTTTCTTCCTAAGCTTAATACAATCGCTTAGCACTATTAAGAAATTTTAGACACAAATGTAATCGTACTGAAAGCTTTACATTATGTTGTTGTGTTTTCAGGATGTAAGTGCGGCGGCCTTCAAGATCAAGTCTGGCATCATGAACACCCCCTGCACCCGCTCCCACATCTCCAGTATGACCGACATGGAGATATTCTTCAAGAAGGAGTTCAACCAGTGCACCGGCAGCTTCAAGGTCAGTGCCAGAGAACAGTTCAAGGTTTAGCCCCTGCAGCACAATGACGCGTTTTTACCTTTGATTCTGGCTAAAATTGGACGATCGTATGCAGTTTAAGAAGGGAGTTTATTGAGATTGTATTTACCCTTTTGAATACTAAAGGTAGATTATAAGCTAAGGAAAATCGTCTAAGGTAACAATAATATGGTGAATATTACGTCATCGTGCTAAAAGGGTTAAAGATTCTCAGTGAGTGGTGTTCATAAGGGATAATGGTAACAGAACACAAGCACTATTGCCTCGAACTTAGCCAAGTGGACAATCTAGATGCAGGTCTTAGGTCATATTATTGGGGAATATTGTATTGATATTGCGTACTAATTAGAGCACTACGTATGAATTAGCTAGTCTAACCTATCATAGTGGATAGTAAGCAGCACTCATAAATACATCTGAAATTCTGGGTGTAGTGTCCCGAGTTCGAATCCCGGGGGAACCGTATGCTTTCATTAGTTTATTCAAGTGCATTGGTGTTTGTAATTTATGGTTAATGTTAAGAACGGGGTGTTACTTAATACAAGAAATTAATTTTTGCTTCATGTTTGTTTCAGGAGCGCGGTGCCCGGTACACACTGCTGATGTTGACTGAGGAACAGAGGGGGAAGGGCGTGATAGCTGCCTCTGCTGGGAACCATGCTCTGGCACTCTGCTATCACGGCAAGGACCTCGGCATACCCGTCACTGTGGTGTGTAGTAGTGTTTTCCTTTAAAGGGGGTCACCGGCTATTTTTATCTTTCTCTCCTTTTCTCTCTTTCCCTGGCTTGTATTTATTCGGTCCCATTCAGCCAACTGTTTTAAGACGTGTATCCCCATCCAGGTGTCGATTTCTTCCTGGCGAGCGATAGCGAGCCAGCATTGTATGGAGAAATCCGGCTTCGCCGGAGAAATTTTTCTATCGAAAAATTTACAAATTTAGCTTGATGTCAAAAATAAAAAAATATATATGCTGGTTCGCTACCTCTCGCCAGGAAAATATTGACACCTGGGTGGGGGTAAACGTCTTAAAACAGGAGGCTGAATGGGGCCGAATGGATACAAGCCAAAGAGAGAGCGAGAGAAAGCGAGGTGGGCTCCCATAATGTCTTCATGATGTGTGCATGTGAATGTTGGTGTGCTGCGTGTAGGTGTGTGCGTTGGTAATGTGTGTGTGTGTGTGTGTATGTGTATGTGTTGGTGGTATTTGTGTGTTGGTAATATGTGTTACTCAGTTACTTGTTCGTCAAGGGGAATCCACGCAATGCGAGCTAAGCTCATTATTATCGCGCCTCCTTAACTGGGAATGTATTGCGTGAAATGCATGTTAAGTGTTTTATGTACTGTTGGAATTGCTGTGGATGTGTGTCTAGTCTGTATTTTAGCCAATTGGCGACATTGGAAACGAAGGCTTAGGGTGGATCTGTAGGTACCTATAGAAGGTACCGTCTCGCCCGAAGGCTTAGCTAGCCATCAGCTTAGGTGAACCATATGATACCCATCTCGCCTTGTACCATTTTTGCCAACCCCAGATGGGACGTCACAACGTCGTCCACTTATTCCAGGTACCTATTTACAGCTAGGTGAACTGAGGCTAACACATGAAAGGAGACAAGCCCAATTTGTCTCCGCCCGGCCGGGGATTGAACCCCCGACCCCTCGTGTATGAGACGAGAGCTCTACCTACTAGGCTACGGGCTGTGTGTGTGTGTGTAATAATAATAATAATAATAATAAACGGTTTATTAAAGAATGGCAGCCTCATGAGCTGAAAATACACATTTTACAATTTAGTGGATGAACATGAGATGTACAGATATGAGGATGGTAAGCTTAGTTTACAAACAAAATAAATAAATACAAAATGATGCATGTGCAGAATACAAATTATCATAAAATAACCATAACTACAATGGGAGGTTAATCCTCGGTAGTGTAGGTGTGTGTGTGTGTGTGTGTGTGTGTGTGTGTGTGTGTGTGTGTGTGTGTGTGTGTGTGTGTGTGTGTGTGTGTGTGTGTGTGTGTGTGTGTGTGTGTGTGTGTGTGTGTGTGAGACAGAAGGCGAAATATGGAAGAGCTGGGCGTTCTATTGTTAAGGGTGGAAATACATGGATGAAGATACGCGAACACTTAATAATAGATAATGCTTATGCATAGATTTATAATCAGAAGTTGCGCTAGTGAGCAATATGTTCTCGCTCATATGTACGTATATTTATATACATATGTGCATATGACCATATCAATATAAATACACGTACAGTATATATATATTATATACCTTATATTCTCAACCGGGCTCGAACCATTGACAGCACGTACACACAGACATACATATACATAAATAAATATATGCACATTACATGCATATATGCTCTTCTCTTATCCTACCTGATACTCTCAGCCGGGCTCGAACCACAAACAGTATACACTATACACATATATATATATACATAAATAACGCATACATACATACACATATACGCACACATACATACACATATACTGCACATACATAGATACATATATACACATATACATAAACAAACTCAAGCAAATACATACATAATTATATTCTAATACACACACGCACACACACTTATGCGTGTGTGTGTGTTGGTGGTGTTTGTGTGTTGGTAATGTGTGTATGTGTGTAAGAATTGGTGCTTGCGTTGTATGTATACTCTGTGTTCTCTCTATTCTAGTATGAATTTGCTTTGATAAACTGAAGCATATGACTGTACGGTCGTGCTAATAAGTCATGCCCCAGCTGTCATTACATTTGGCTCGCTTTGTGCTGTATTAATGTATGTCAGATGTTGAATAGGGTGAGTAAGAGTAGGCACATGTTTGCTTATTTCACTCAATATGAAGAAATGGAGCTTAGATATTGCTGATACCAATTATTGATCAAAACAAACTTGGTTCCGAGACATCACTTATTAGCGTGACTGTACTTACATTCAAAACCAAGCTCCTTGGTAACTACGAAGCCACACGATACATGCATGGCTATCCCCTTTACAACTAACATGAACTCACAATTAACACACATGTACTCTCTCTTTCTCTCTCACACTCACAAAACACATACACATTCAAGATATACCCACACACACACACACACACAGACAAAAAAAAAACACACACACACACTCACATAAGAAAAAAAAAAAAAAAAAACACACACACACACACACTACTAAGCCCGTAATACCCTATCTACTACTTTCACAACTTTAACTTATATTTTCTACCCTCCTGAAGGTGATGCCCCTGGTGGCGCCAATCATGAAGGTGCAGGCGTGTCGTCAGTATGGCGCCAACATTATAGTCAAGGGCAACGACATCGGGGAGTGTCGCGAGTACGCCCTCAAAATGGCTAAGGACCAGAGCCTCCTCTATATCAATGGGTAAATATTATTGCTTGGTTCATATGTAGTTATCTAGTTTGTTAAGGAGGGTGACCTGCTTTTTTTCTCTCCTTTTCTCTCTTGTTTGTATCCATTCGGCCCCATTCAGCTTACTGTCTTAAGACGTTTATCCCATCCAGGTGTCGATTTATTCCTGGCGAGCGATAGCGAGCCAGCATTGTATGGAGAAATCCGGCTTCGCCGGAGACATTTTTCTATCGAAAAAATGTACAAATTTGCCTGTTGTCAATTTTTTTTTTTAAATATGCTGGCGCGCTGCTGCTCGCCAGGAAAGAATCGACACTTGGATGGGGATCAAACGTCTTAAAACAGTAGGCTGAATGGGGCCGAATGGATACAACTCAGAGAGCGACCAAGAGAGAGAAAACACAAACGAGTTGGGCCCCCTTTACATTAACGTATGGTCAATATTATTTTTAACACGAACTCCTCTATATTAACATGTAAAACAGGATACTAAGCTTATAATTTGCATATTTAGCATGAGGAAGTTTATGAAAAGCAGGTACAGTATTTAATATCATTAGCACTGCTATCAAGAGGAAGTTGTAAGTAGGAGGGCTTGTTAGTAATATGTTTATCAATATTATGTATGTATAATAACCCTTCAAAATGGCCAAGGATAGGGGCCTCTTCTATATCAATGGATGAAAATTCAATCAAATTTGACCAATAGCTAGTTAATCAACATGTTTTATCAGTAGATTGTTTGCCGATACACTTTGATCTCTGACACGTGTGTCAGTCATATGTTTATCCATACTTTGTTTGCAAGCAGTACATTTATCAACTTACTGTACTTGCTTTTCCCAAAGAACCCTGTGTGTATAAGTTATTTTCAAACTATAATTATTTGTTTTTAACAGTGGACATTCATCTGTTTATCTAACCATTAATGTTGTATGTATTTACCAGATACGACCACCCGCACATCCTGGCCGGTCAGGGCACCATGGGTCTGGAGATTGTGGAGCAGGTGCCTAACATAGACGCTGTGGTTATACCGGTGGGAGGCGGGGGACTTATTGCTGGGGTGGCACTGGCAGTAAAGGCACTATACCCACACGTACAAGTTATTGTAAGTTGATGAAGTATGATAGATAGATAGATAGATTGATAGATAGATAGATAGATAGATATATAGATAGATAGATGGATGGATGGATGGATGGATGGATGGATGGATAGATAGATAAATAGGTAGGAAGATTAATTGATTGATTGCTAGATAGCTTGAGAGTGAGTTGTAGATCGTGGAACAGGTGCTCATCATAGACACTGTGGTCATACCAGTGGAAGGTGGTGGGGGTAGCGCTGGTAGTCAGGGCTCTCCACCCACAAGTTCAAGTCAATGTTAATTATAGAGATATGTACTTTATAGTATATATATACATAGAAATAAAGTTATAGATGGTGGAACAGATGCTGAGCAGACGCTGTGGTTGTATCAGTGGGAGGCAGTGGGTTTATAACAGTTGGGGGTCATTTGGACTCTAACGTACCTTGAATTTGGCTCTGTCACTCTTTCAACTTTGAGGGAGACACTTGTTAGAGGTAGCTTTGCCTTTTGTCTCCTTCATTCACATAGAACATAAATGTCAAGGCCCTCTTCTCACACGTCCAAGTTATTGTGAGTAAGAGATATCTTTACAGTAGATACATAGCAAGATAGATGTAAGAGTAACTAGCATAATTCATATTGTTTGTGTGAGGACGGGTTTACATGAGGCATACTACTTGTAGCCGCGAGAATAATCAAGCTTCCAAATAGAACTTTGAATACTAGTGCCATGTCAGACTCCACTAGCTGTGAGTATCTTACTGTGAATTAATCTAAATTACTCACTGCTTGTCAAAGGTTTATGCGATGCTATATAAGAGTTTCTTGCTTGTTTCCTCTTAGTAGAACTAGTAATACGCCTCGAACATATGGGCCCTAAGAGTAATTATAACACCTACTACTGTATGTCTTCAGGGCGTGGAGTCTGAGCGATGTGCCAGCTTCAGTGCCGCAATGAAGGCAGGTCGACCAGTGTATGTGAAGGCAGAGTCCACCCTGGCTGACGGTCTGGCGGTACCCATGGTCGGTGTTAACGCCTTCGCGACAGCCAGAAAACTAGTTGATAAGGTAATAAAACACAACAACCATTTCTCAATCACCTGTTTTGTTGCTGGATCCTATAAAAGAGATTCTGATAAAAAAAAAATAATATACAGTATTGCAACTCCTAGCTCAGTATTTTCCGAAGATGATTATACAGTTAGCAATATCACCATTCTACCATGATAGCCAAACATTGATGATGCTAGTATTTCACCCGTAAACTGTAGTAATTGAAACAAGTCTGCAAAAAGCATACTGCTATTAAACACACACATCCGTATCTACTCTTTAACTGTATGTTTGGTGTTACAGGTAGTGACGGTGAAGGAGGAATGGATCGCCATCTCCATCCTGCGACTGGTGGAGACAGAGAAGGCGGTGGTGGAGGGGGCCGGAGCCACCGCCCTGGCAGCCATCCTCGCCGGGGAGCTGCCGGAACTCAAGGGCAAGAGGTTAGTTAGTGGCTGACGAAGGCCCTCCTGGTGCATTATAAACAGTAAACGTGTTATCCCTTTAAGGTATGATGACTTATTCCTTTATCATATTCTAGCTAACTATAGATGATATTGATTTGATCAAGGGTCAAAGTTAATAGGTTTAAAACCACCTCGAGTAACTCCTTCCTTACAATTATAACTTGATATATTGCATTCTTGCTAACATCAAACGATTTTGCCATACTCACGAAACCCTTCCAGCAGTCAAAGGGTTAAATTGGATGACGCCCTTTAATATATGATAGAGTAATTATTGGTTTTCTGCAAGGTTCATATTCTAATGTAAGGTTACTGTTGTTCAGGGTTGTGATTCCTCTGTGTGGTGGCAACATTGATACCACGGTGTTGGGTCGGTGTCTGGAGCGGGGTCTGGCAGCTGATGGGCGTCTTGTTAAGTTTACCGTCACCGTCAGCGACAGACCTGGAGGTAAGGCAAATACCATGACTATAAATTATAATATTGTAGTCAAGTCCTATTCATGATGGTAAATTTGATCATAATTAAGTATAAGACAACTAATCCAAGGCTTACCATTATAATTAACTATTGAATCATTGTGGTTACAATAATATAAAGTTTAACTAGTCAGTCCACCCTAACTCCTAAAACGGGAAAGTTGTGTTTATTATAAGTCTGGAGAAAAGGACAGAGACAGTTAATTGTAAGTCTAGAGTAATTATGAGGTAGGACTTGACGTGATTAATGTAACCATTATATTACTTACATCAGATCTCATATCTACCACTCATAATCCAATACATTCCTACGCAGATGACTCAACACTCCACAGTTCCTTCACATTTACCAATTCTTTCACCCAACCCGATCTTATAAATTCAAAAATAAACACTGCAATTTCTCTGAACCAGGACCTTTCTAGAATTAATGAATGGGGACAAGAGAATCTAGTTTCCTTTAATGCACAGAAAACCAAGTACATTCAATTTTCTAACCGACAGAATCTCACTGACTCCCATATATTTTTTAATGATGTAAATATTCCCACTTCCCCTAGTATTGACATTCTCGGTACTTAACTACTAACTTGAGCTGGACACATTATGTTAGAAGCATTGCTAAGAATGCCTCTAAAAAACTGGGACTCCTGTACAGAGTTCGAGAATTCTTCACTGACGAGCAGTTGGCCGTAATATATAAAAGTCATGTGCGCTCTCAGATGGATTACTGTTCACCTCTGTGGGGTGGAAGTGGAGTGGTTGCATTGAGGCAGTTGGACAAAATTCAAAATAAGCTATTAGATTAATCAATAACCCTGCAATCACACAGGACCTTCCTACATTAGCCATACGAAGAAACGTTGCATCCCTTGCATTATTCTACAGATATTTTCACAGCAATTGTTCCGAGGAACTTGCTTCAATTGTGCCGCCTCTCCACATCTTTCCCCGTAGAACTAGGGCAGCTGAGAGCGCCCATGAATTTACACTTTCTCCTCCACAATGCAGAACTTCTGCTTATCAGAATTCATTTATCCCTAGAGCTACTACTCTTTGGAATTCACTTCCCTCGAATTGCTTTCCACAAACTTACAATCAACAAATGTTTAAATCCAGTTGTTACAAACATTTTATGAATGGAGGATGCCTTTAGGCACATGGACCTTTTTGTTTTATCTGTGTTTTTCCTTCCTCCGTTCATTGTCTCTTAAAAAAAAAAAAAAATCAGGTGGTGTGTGTGTGACTGCACTAGCAGTATGACTGGATAACAAGTGTAATGTTAAAACAGTTACGATAATGGAATTTGTTTGTGCTTGTCACTTTAGGCAGAGCTACTCTTACATACAAGGCAGCACAACATTAACCCTTTCAAGATCCAAATACGCATTTATTTCCTACCGATATACTATGTTTTAATATTATTTGATCAACCCTTTTCTCCAGGTATCGCTGAGTTGACGCGACTGTTGGCTAACCTGGGAGTCTCCATCAAGGACATGGTGCACGAGAGAGCTTGGATCAGGAGCGACATCTTTAGTGTTGAAGTAAGTTATATTCACTTCGTTGGGGACACACAGAGGGCCGCTCTTGGGCAGAATTATGCGATGGGGTTATGGAGGAAGGATCAGAATAGAATTGGAAGTGCTAGAGTTATTTTTGTGCTGCTTACCTGATCCTAAATAAGCTTACCATCTTTTTGCTATTATTTTGCCGTATGCAACATGCTGTGTATATATGCTTTAAAATATATTCATTAGTTCTCTCCATTGCTTAATATTTTAGCACTGTTTTGGCTCCTGTAGATATCATTTGGATTGAAATGTATCATAAATGCCAATACTCTGTTTTGCTTATTTCTTTTGGTATAGTTATGTAGGCATGTAGAATTTGTAGAACTTTACTTTAGTATGCAAATGCATAAAGAAATCAAGAAGATGAGAGAGGGCGATCCAAGTTATGGTTTGGTAGGTGAAGGTTTGTCTGGGTGAAGCAGGAAGCAAAAGATGGAAGTATCTTGTACACAATTATAAATAGAATATAATTTTTGTTTACCTCTTGTGCACTCTACTGTATATGCAAATACCGTACAACCACATATAAACCTATAAGCGAGAATCGAGTCCTTGTGACACACTAGCTCTCGCGGAGGTACAGTACGACAGTTGAAATTCAATACTGCTGCCATTATTATAACTTAACTGTATCTCGGAGAAGGTGCCAACGGATTTTGATAAATCCTGCAACTGCTTAATACATTACAAATGTATATCTAGATGACATTGAATAAATATGTGCACGAAATTCAAACCCTTGCGCGCATAAGGATTTCTTTTCTATTATTTGGGTGTATATATGCCATTCCTTCGTCAGTCGTAGAATTGGTGTAAGAGAGTAAAGTAAAGGGAAGTGAAGTAGAAAGATGAGGTGAAAGAGTCCATGGAGAAGAAAGGTCTTAGAGGGGAGGCTGAGTTTTGTTGATCAGGTCTGGCTCTTTCTTTCGTGTCATCCCACGGTAACGTCAGATTAATTAAAAACAAGTGAGCAGCAATATAGGTGATGTGTTTTGACAGGTGGATGAATATAAAGTCAGATGTAGAGAGGTGTAACCTTTATGAGCTGACATGTGGATGAAATTATAGTGGCCCACGGGAGTGCTCTGTGATGGTTCGAATACAGTATGTGAATGATTGTAGAAGAGGTAAGAAGGTGTATGAGATTGAAGTGGAGAGGAGTGAAGTGGGAGGATAAGATGCAAGAGTATGCCTGCAAAGAATAGAAAGGTTGTGGATAAGAGACTGAGTTCTGTTGATCTGAAGTAGCTTGGAAGTCCTTCTGTCGTGGTCACCCGCAGATAGACCAAGCCCAGGTGTACAGATCTATAGCTATAGTCTCACAGGTGTATGTAGCTCATGTCACAAGTCAGAGAGGTGTAGCTATGTGGTCTAACAGGTGTATGTAGCTCAAGTCACAAGTCAGAAAGGTGTAGCTATGTGGTCTAACAGGTGTATGTAGCTCAAGTCACAAGTCAGAGAGGTGTAGCTATGTGGTCTAACAGGTGTATGTAGCTCAAGTCACAAGTCAGAGAGGTGTAGCTATGTGGTCTGACAGGTGTATGTAGCTCAAGTCACAAGTCAGAGAGGTGTAGCTATGGGGTCTAACAGGTGTATGTAGCTCAAGTCACAAGTCAGAAAGGTGTAGCTATGGGGTCTAACAGGTGTATGTAGTTCAAGTCACAAGTCAGAGAGGTGTAGCTATGGGGTCTAACAGGTGTATGTAGCACAAGTCAGAGAGGTGTAGCTATGGGGTCTAACAGGTGTATGTAGCTCAAGTCACAAGTCAGAGAGGTGTAGCTATGGGGTCTAACAGGTGTTTCAAGTCACAAGTCAGAGAGGTGTAGCTATGGGGTCTAACAGGTGTATGTAGCTCAAGTCACAAGTCAGAAAGGTGTAGCAATGTGGTCTGACAGGTGAAGGTGTTGTGTGAGACCCGAGACAAAGAACACTCCGAGGAGCTCCGTGCGGCCCTGCTTCAGAAATACAAGATCCTTCGCTTCGGCAGCCAGACCACCCAGATCATCTAGTGATTACCCTTCTTGTAATAGGTGCTACATTTTCCTTAAGGGCACCGACCTGCTTTTTTTTATCTTTCTCTCCCTCTCTCTTTGGCTTGTATCCATTCGGCCCTATTCAGCCTACTGTTTTATGACGCTTACCCCCATCCAGATGTCAATATTTTCCTGGCGAGCGGTAGCGGATATATATTTTTATTTTACAGCAAGTTAAATTTGTAAAAATTTTAGAAATTTCTCCGGCGAAGCCGGATTTCTCCATACAATGCTGGCTCGCTATCGCTCGCCAGTAAGAAATCGACACCTGGATGGGGATAAACGTCTTAAAACAGTTGGCTGAATGGGGTTAAATGGATAAAAGTCAGAGAAAGAGAGAAAAGGAGAGAGATAAAAAAAAGCTGGTGACCCCCCTTAAGCCGGCGTCACACGAGCAAGTTTATCGGCGGCTACAGGCATCGGAGCCTTGAATCCGCAACAAGTTATCATAAAATTTTGATTAATTATGCTGTTTATTCGAATATTAAATTGGACTGTACACGATTAGGAGTTCAAAGATACAAAATACAGTCATAATGAAAGTTAAAATGTCCCTATGTCAGATTCGATTTTAGCTTCTTTTCGACTCGGGCACTGTAGTTCTGACACATCCGCCTCTAAAGTGCTCGTGTGACACCGGCTTATAATTAGTTCCTCTCTGTCTTCACTGATTTGTGTGTTTACCATTTTAGCAATCAGAGCATAGAGACTGCAATGATCCCCCTTCTTACTGGGCGCTCGGGGTTTGTCTTGTGCCGTAGAGACTTACATGTTATTTTGTTCTGTTATGGCTACGTATTTTTAGTTTATTGGTTTATTTATCTAGTTTTAATTTGGCCATCAGACCACACAGACAGTGCAATGATGCCACTTGTCACTAGTGCTCGGTTTAGTGAAATATGTTGAATTGCTATTTTTACTGTTATTTCTTTGGGTTTCCTTTAGTCTATTCATTATAATTAGGCCAGAAATTTTGACCACTAACCTCTGCTACTAAAAACAAAAACAAAATAAAAATAAAAATAAAAGGAGTAATCGAGCCAATGATGTATACCAATTGGGAAGAGTCATCCCGGGAATATGTATGGAAATTTACAGTCCATTTGCCCTTGCCCTTTGGGAATTACAGAGGATAGAAGTCCAGATTTCTGGCCTAATTAATTATTAATAGATTATAGATTGTTAAACTAAATCTTTGTCAATAGGACCACGCAGACTATGCAATGATTACCTGTGTTGTTTTATTTTAGTTCGTGTTATTATACATTTACTTATTTCGCTGTGACCTGCTTATTAAGTTTACTAATAATTATATTTGTTCATTCAATTTTTTGTTATACAACTGTTTTGCTATTCCATGAATAATTATTATGTCGTAGTGCATGCACAAGTAGATGTTGTACTAATGCTATTTATTTACATTATGAGATATCCAATTTATTCATATATATTTTTATTATACCAGGCGCTGAAAATCGGTCCCATCCGAGAAATAGATTTTTTAGCTGCTAATATAATACATAATTGTTGTAGAAATGTTATTTCAGTATAATAACCTTTGGTCAATGAGTTCCCATATCACTTAGATTTTTTTTTCTTCTAAGTTTATTATTGTTTTTTATTGTTTATTTACTTATACATTTGTATTATATTTATTTATATTTTTGCTCCCTATACCTCCATGAAGCTTTAAAAATACCCCTAAGACTCCCCTTCGAGGTATAAATGTGTAGGCTACATATTTTGGTAGAAAAGTGTCCCGACCGAAGACTGGTTCCTTCTAAATGGTAGGCTCGCTATCTCTCGCTAGGAAAAGATCAACACCTAAATGGCACGACAGGTCTTAAAATTGACAAAGAAATGAGGCAACAGGTCTTAAAATCGCCAAAATAATGAGGCTAAACATGATAGAGAAGGGGGTCCAGAAAAAATCACTCCCTTAATAGTCCTATATTGGAGACTGTGATGAATTTTAGACCCTCATGGATGGGGCCCGGTTCCTGACATTTGTGACTGAGGCCCATCAACTCTCTTTGTTGCACGTTACTCTTCTGGAAACTCTCATTACAGGACAAATTAACTTAACCCCTTCACCACCATTATCTAATTTTCATACTATTTTGTTTACCATAAGACGATTTTGTTTATATAATCTACCTCTAAGACTCAAAGGGGTAAATACGATCTTAATAACCCTTCTTAATAACACAGGTCCTTCTTATACTGCATAAAATCGTCTATATTTAGCCAGAATCAAATGTAAAAATATATCCTGGTGCTGAAGGGGTTAATCCCTGTTGTGAATATCTCATATGGGTCTTAATGGGACACTCGGCCCATAGTCTTGCATTTACTTTAATTTACTAACCGAATTGTGTGCTAAATATTATGTTTTTTTGATGTTATTAATATTATTATTATTATTATTATTATTATTATTATTATTATTATTATTATTATTATTATTATTATTATTATTATTATTATTAGTAGTAGTAGTAGTAGTAGTAGTAGTAGTAGTAATAGTAGTAGTAGTATGTTATTGTTTTGTTTTTATTTAGTTTGTCAACCGACAAAGATAAGTAATCGTTAGCGTTTGTTCAGAATTATTGTATTGTGTAAAGTACATACCAGATATTTGTAACAGAATGGGAAATATCTGTTTGTCTGTCTGTATGTATATTTATCTATCTGTCTTTCTGTCCAGTAAAGTAATATTACCATGTTTATCCTTGCCTGAAATTCACTTTTTAAGCAGTTCTTGCATTTTCCACTATCAACAACAATAAAGTCTTTAGAAAATATATTTGCATGATCACTTTGATCAAACATACTGGTACTATCAGTATTTGCAATGGGTGCCTTCACAGGAACTGTATGTCTGCAATTTATTGTTCGATTAGTTTGAATGATGGCTAGATATTGGCAACTGCGGCCAATATCTAGGGTCCATCGATATCATGTGAAATCCTTACTGTTTTTGCCTGTTGATCTTGGATGTCGTTGTTAAGCAAATAATTATAAGCTTTTTTAATCAGCTTAAAAAGTACCTTTACCTCATTACAAACTTATCACATGACTTGAACACATAACCTCAGCTATGAAGACGCCTATTGATAAAGTTAGATATGCGGATATGTAATGAATAAATTAAGATATGAAGTATTATTTTATAATACTTGGTACACTAATCTTGATTCACAGGAAGACAGGAAGCTGTGCAGTCCTGCTTTTCTAATATCTTATCATAGTACATACTGTATATATCTTTCTATTCAGCATCTAGTTCCCTCCGATTAAAGAACTTCACTGTATTTTAAAATACCCTTCGTACCCTACCAGCGTTTTCTCCTCAACTCCGATGTATAGTCCTAAGCATATAAAAGAATACACCATTCGATTTGTTTAACATGTAAAGCCAAGTCTTAAGCATCTGGCTATAATAGTGCATTGCATTTTCTCGTTTACGCTCGATACTGATTCAGATGAGTGCGCCACTATTTATGTTCTTGACTGTACATCTCTTTGATCCATATTCTCGTCATCACCCATTGTCTTCGTGTTTGTTGTAAAGGCTTTGGTTAAGTACCGGTAGGCCCAATAGGTATACTTACTGTATATTATGTGTACTGTACTGATGGTTGTGTTGTCCCTCAGGTGAAGGTTATGGCCGAGACTAAGGACTACGACCACTGGCTGGAGCTGAAATCCGCCCTGGAGTTGCGCTATGACAAGCTCCGCTTCGCCATGCCCGACCTCTGTCACTGATGTAACCTCCTCCCGCGCCCTCAGGAACCCCAGCCTACCATACATACCAGACAGTTTAGGAAATAGAGACCCAACAGCACCTACACCCTAAGGCACCAGTATTTACCATAAACTAAAGGCCTTTAAGTAGAAACTGATGCCCTCAACCTACACTTCCCGCAGGAACTATTGGATTAGATAAACTAAAGACCTTCAGTAAACAGACACTGATATGATCCCTACCACTTGTGTCCTGTTCTCCTAAGTGTATATTTCACCGTACACCTCAGCTCCAACACAGCATTCCACCTGGACGTGCCATTTTACCCACTACCTTATCTATCAGAACTAGAGCATTATGGCAAGGTACTCTGACTAGACATGTTCCATTAGGAAGACTTGGGTTCAGCAGTATTATGATAAGGTGGATCATTTTGACAACCAATGTTCAACAAACAGATATGCTAACCACTACACCACACACTGGCCTACTAGGTGTATTGCATCCTGACGACAACGGCTGTCCAGTGTATTTTATTTTATATTATTATTTTTTCGATACACTGACAATACAACAAGCAATTCACACTGCAAATCTGTCCAATGAGTGCATTGTTTACCTCTCTAGAGGTAAAACAGTTCAGGGTTCATTGTCCGAGTTGTCTTTATTAAATTCCATCAGATAACTTTAATGGGAAGTGTTAATGATTTTGAATATGAGAGTAACATTTATGCTATGTGTACAAGTCACCAAAACGACATCGTATATCATTGTAGTGTCTGTTTTCTGAAGAGTCTTTGGTATACTAGTGCAATATGCTCGATCTCTGCCGGATTATTTGGTGCTTCTTGAATGTGTACAGTTTAATTTTATGTCTTGATATTTTATTTTTTGTTTAAGTATTAATTTTCCTTGTCTATGTTAATAGTACTCATTGTTTGAAAGAATATGTTTCAATCTATCTTGTACTTTGTTTCAGTGTTAACTATGTCCTTGTCTTCTGGTATATATATATATATATATATATATATATATATATATATATATATATATATATATATATATATATATATATATATATATATATATATATACAGTATATATACTGTGTATATATATATACAGTATATATATATATATATATATATATATATATATATATATATATATATATATATATTGGTACACATTTCAAGTACACCAATATTTCAACCTATTTTGTGTTGTGTGTCAGTATTAATTGTCCTCGTCTGTATGCCTCAGCCTGTGTTATCTTTGGTTCAGTATTAATATGCCTGTGTATCTCTTGTTTCAGTATCAATTATTTCCTTGTTTTGTGCTGATAGTACTGGAAATGTCTCAACCTGTTCATCAGTTTATTTACTCTTGTACAAATGTCTTAATGTATAATTTTGTATGTTGTATTCTGTAATTAAAAATTATCTGGTTTGTATTCTTAGACCATTGTTTCCCTTTGCGCCGCCGTTAATAGGCGAAATACCTCGAAAAATGGCGTTACCTTTAGGAAATGTAATGCTAGTCCATGTACTGAATGTAAATAACACTCATCCTCAAAATATTCGTTTGGTATCAGGTACTACGAAGAGAAATAATGGTATAAGAACACAAGCGAATGAGAGATTTGTGAAGGCTGGACCATCACAACACCCCTATGACTATTACACACTATTGTAAGTCAAGGTAAACCATAGAATATAGAGATCATATAGTTAGAGAGACTGGACTTCTTATGACGACATTTTGGTGCCTCAATAATAAAAGAATGAGGGTTTATTTTACTTCTGACCATCTATATCCAAAGACCAAACTATATACCCCATGCCATTGTTCCCGAATGTTCAAGAGTATGGAGATATTTAAAAAAAAAAAAAATCTTTCGTTTTAAGTGCTACTGGGGCCTTTTATAAGTTTTTGTTTAGGCCTTACCTCTTGTGTTCTCACCTTTGCCCACCAAAACCTCTTAAGAGTGTTCTCGCCGTTCCCGGGTCAAGTGTAAAGAGAGGAAGATATCACCAATGGCACCAATATGGCGGAGGTTGGCCGTTCTCTGTTACTATAGGATCTCTAATAGAACGCAGTGGCCATTATTATTTCTAATCAGAACATTCTATTTTTTTTTATAGAATATGTGGCTCATTTGTATTAATATAATTCGCTGGCTTTTGACAATACCTATCAATGTAGTATTCGTATTAAACGCTAATAAAAACTTGAAGCAGAAACTATACTTGATTTTTGTAATACAATTCTTCGTTATTATTACCTGCTAATAGATCAAGGAAAAGTGGTTATCTTCAAATATTTGGGAAATGGTGTCGAATATCAGCTAACAAGAATGTTTAGTTATACAACAGGCAGCAAATACATTTTTCAATTTAAGATTCCCATTATTGTGTTATGAATCATTTATGTGAATCCTAATATCATTCACAAGGCACCGATTTTAGGCAACACAAATCTTATTTAGTGATAGTTAGCCATTACTCAGATTGTACCATATGATTCATTTTATATTATGAAATGTGGTACCTACAAAAAGTATATATACAGTTTATTTAGAAGGCTATCTAACTTTTCGACCTAGAATATGATCCATCTACCTATTATATATATATTATATTACCGTGTATTTCTGTATATATCAGCTGAATAATACAGCCTTTCTCCTATTGTAGAATATGTATAGCTATTTGAGCATTGATGTTGACAAGCAATTAAACTGTAGTACTTGAGGTGAGTGGAGAATGTGATAAATTATTAATAAATGTGTTTTTCGATCTGGCCGAAGTATATTTAAAGTGTGAGACCATTTCAAACACACACGCACACACATACTCATACAGAATCATATACAGTAAATATATAGAGAGAGTAAGAGAGAGAGAGAGACTGTGTGTGTATGTATGTGGGTGTGTTTGTGTGTCATCACCTCGTTATATATTGGAAATCGTAAGTGCTGCAAATTAGGCTTTATTAGCAAAGATAAATATTGATGTTCTTTGTATTCATGTCTGTAGCAATCTATGACAAATAAACATCTGTCACGAAGTTATTATTATTATTACTACTACCATTCCTATCCAGTGTTTCTCTCTGTTGATTCTACAGTATTAACCTATCCACAAGGAGAGATCTTGCAGGAAAAATGCACATTAGACCTTGATATATATATATATATATATATATATATATATATATATATATATATATATATATATACAGTATATATAAACAACCATGTTATTCCCATTGAGACATAGGCTAAGGTAACCAAAGGTCGGGATTGATTATGTTAGTATTGCATGGTTGTTCCATAGCTGCGGTTGTGGACGGCCTTCGCTCTCTTCCTGAACCTATCAACTCCGGTGTTCCTCAGGGGTCTGACCGTCTGTTCGATCTCCAGTTCTCTTTCTAATATTCATTAATGATCTCCTCAACTGTATCCACTCATATGCTGATGACTCTACCTTACACTATTTAACTAGTTTCTCACAACAAACCAGCATGCAATCACTCCAAAACTCACGTGACAGGGACTTGGCACACCTATCTTCTGATCTTTCTACTATCTCTGATTGGGGCAGAGAAAACCGTGTTACTCCCAATACATCCAAAACTCAACCTGTCAACTCGTCAACACCGTCCACAAGACTATGACTTACTCTTCAACAACATACAAATTAACCCTTCATCTTCTCTTTATATTCTTGGTGTATCATTTTCTTCTGATCCCTTTTGGAAAGACCATATTTCCACTCCTGCTAAAACAGCTTCCCAGAATCTGGGTGTGCTCAACCGCCTCCGAGGATTATTTTCCCCATGCACAGTTTCTTGCTCTGTACAAGTGCACAGTGTGTTCATGTATTAAGCATTGTTCGCATGTGTGGGGAGGATCCTCTCACACAGCACTTCTAGACACGGTAGAAAAGAAAGCCTTTCGTCTCATTAATTCACGTCCACTCACCGGTTCTCTGAAATCTCTCTCTTCGCCGTAATGCTATATCCTTCTCACTATTCTACCACTATTACAATAATCAGTGATCTTCAGAGCTCTTTCAGTGTATACCACCTCCTCTACGTAGAGCACGTAGCACTCAAATTGCAACACAATTCCACTCCTATTTTGTGCAACTCTCCAAAAGAGTTAAACGATATTCCCAATCTTTCTTCTATTCAACAGCTGAGCTCTGGAATTCTCCCTGAATCCATCTTTCCCTCACCCTATGACTTATATTGCTTCAACCTCCGTTTGTTCAGGCTCGTACTTCCCTTGATTTTGGCCATGTCACTCTTTCAACTCTGGGGGAGGCACTCGTCACAGGCAGTTTTTATTTTGTCTCCCTCATCCACATAGAAAAAAATAGCTCTTTCCTTAGTTGAACTAAATCATCTGCCATTAGCTTTATATTATGAAAAAATCCTTGACTGACATTTACCGTATGTTTTAAACCAGTGGCTCTTAACCTTTTTAGCACCGCGCCCCCCTTTGGTCAGGACTAACCAATCTGCATGCAAGGATTAAAACAGATTAATGGTTTTATGTCAACAATACATGTGGTTGCTCGGAATGACGGTTGTGAATTTTTCCTATCAAAGTTTCTTATTTGTATATATCTTTGCGATTACCCTGTATGCATTTGAATGGCCTAGCCCTATTTTGAACTTTGATTACCCCACGCCCCCCTAGCATTGTCAAACGCCCCTCTAGGGGAGCACCCCCCCCCCCCCCACACCCCCAGGTTAAGAACCACTGTTTTAAACCATTGAACGTGAAATGTTATTAATTATAATTAAACAGAGTGAAATTATCTGGTTGTAGCTTACATGATACACGAAAAGGCTAATATAATAGACCATAGACTACAGTAGATCAGGACTGGACACGAAAATGGAACTTTGCAATAAGGGACCCAAAATCGGAGAAAGAACCCCAAGTTCGAAACTCGAAACCGCGAAAATATAAATTTTTCCCGGTTTTGAGGTTCGAACCTAGTATCATTTTAAAACGAAAATGCCCGTTCATAATACTAGAAACTAATAAGTAAGGAGAGAAATAGATGAATGGAAATAATTTTAAGGGGACTGACTTGCTTTTTCTCTCTTGGTTTTATATACTAGGCCCCATTCAGCATACTGTTTTAAGACGTTTCTCCCCATTCAGGTATCGTTTTTCCCTGTCGAGCGATAGCGAGCGATCATTGTATGGAGAAATCCGGCTTCGCTGGAGACATTTTTCTACCGAAAAATTTACAAATTATGTCAGCTGTCTAAAACATAATGCAAAATATGGTGGCTCGCTATCGCTTTCCAGGTTCATATGTACACCTGGATGAGCATAAACGTCTCAAAACAGTAGGCTGAATGGGGTCGAATGGCTACTACCTAGAAAGAAAATAAATGCAGGTCGGTCCCCAAATTAAGACCCAAATCAAGTCGGAGCCACGGTGCCACCACTAGAATTATACCGTTCTCCCTCTGGCTAGGTCACATCAGCCATTTGTCCGTCAATTTACAATGAGTAAGGGTTTTTCTTAATACTATCTTTTTGTATTATCTTATTGGAATCTACACTTGACTGAATGTAAACTGTTCAGTATATGATTTTAGAGACAATTAAGCAATATACCGGTACTACGTTACTTAGCTGAAGATACCATGCCTACTGTATTATTGCATTAATTGTATTTATTTGTGAAATTTAATAGTATTAAGGTCGAAATTTACTAGATTTCACAATTGTGATGAGCTCGGGGGCGATTTGAATCCTTTACTTGATTGGCGCATTAGTGAAGTAAGGACGTTTGAACTGAAACGCTTACATAATTTACCTAGCGGCATATGTTGGTGATACATTCGGCTCGCAAATTTTATCTCAAAGGTTTATTATCACAAAATGGCAAGAAATACTGGCATGGAGAACATAAGAATTCTGTTTATGTCCGAAATAAAGGAGATATTGGAAATGGCACCTGGCCTGGGAGGGAGATTCACCTGTGTACTCCTAAGTGAAATTTCTGATTACAGTCTCCATAGGGAACACGGTTTCTTGTTGATTGAAATTTTTTTGGGATCATTTAGTCATGGAACCGTGCTTTACCGTGACGTGAATGACTCTTATTTTTACTTTAATAACCAACCAACGGATGCACCTCCCGGAGTAGTAGAATATTTGACCGAAAAATGTCCTTCAGGGCAATTGATTACCAATTTAATTCCTCTGCAGTCAGACTATATTTTTACCTGCGCATACCATTGCCTAAATTTTGCTACATACATTTGTAGCCACCCCAAGATTTCTGCAAGGGAATTGGCTATTGAATATACAATGGATATCACTGCAGATAATGAGCTATTTATTTTCTTCAATACGCTTTATCTATTAACTACATTTCCCAACAGTATCAACCTAATGGATTACCGGTATCGGGATAGATTTCCAGATTTTCTGGTTTTGTCGCCCTGTCCCGAGACGACTGTTTCCAGGACAGCGAAAAAGGTCCGGAAAACAAAAGCAAAGCGGCTCCGTGACCGAAAGTTCTTCAGGGTCTGAGAGCGGGACATAGCCTTGCACTGGCCTTTAAAAAGATAATATCGCATAATTCTCCACTCTCTCTCTCCATCGATAAATTTGCATGTCGTAATTTAAGTCACCCACAACCATAAATAACACATATTAATAATACAAAAAAAACATATTAATAATAAAAAGGAAGAAGTTATTTTCGTGCCCTTTTGTTGTGATAATATTATTTGAGGCATATGGAAATTCCAATGATTACAATATATTATACAAGCACCTTGTGTAGCCATCTACTATATAATAAAAACGTGTATAATCACAAGAAATCGTGATATACCGTGCATATCCTAGGTGTTAGTGTTATGCCCTGTTTTCTACAGGATTAACTTGGGTACTGTGAGTTCTAACTGACTGGGTATAGAAGGCTGCATGCACATAACAAGGTATGAGGAATAGAGAACACAAAATAAACACACGGTAACAAGAAACACGATCACTTTTATTGATGTACACACTTCTGTAGTTTTCTTGATGATGATTAATATGAAGCATAAGAAGATATGAATACTCGTACAAGACAAATGATAGAATTGAACAACACTAGCATTAAGTGGATCTGGATGGAGCCTAGTCTCCCACTTCCAACGTTCAGGTATTAATCTTCTGATCACTGGCTTTATTCACAAGTTTATATACTGGAGACCATAAATGTTACTTATAGATTCATATTCACTATTAGATTTATCACTGGTAGCTCTGGTGCACAAGTAGTAGTTCACAGACTAGATTAGACACGCGTATTTTAGAGCTCGTGAATTCAAGTAACCTCAGGGCCTCAGGGGGTACTGATCTAAGTTTTATATTCTTGTATCAGAAACACATAGAACGCATATCAGTGGGCGAACATCAGATATCACTAGGGTTTCCTGCTATGTAATAATATCTGGATATATGAGTAATTACGAGAGTTAATATTGCCTGTTAATTAATAAACACTGATACACTTAGCACTTCCTAATGGAATGGTTATATATGAATTATACTGGGGCAAAGATATAGCCACTTCATAGAAATATTAATAAGTGAGTCTCTAAATAGCACTGTAACACTGTAGCACTGATAGAGTGAATCTTGGGTAGTATTTGATTGGTCTGGTCCTGGTTATCTTGCGTCCGTGATGTTGGGGGCTAACGACTGGTTCTGCGGCCGTCCAGATGGTCCATATGTAGAAAGTTCTCAAGACGGATCTCTTGGCGATCGTTGCTGGTTACACTCTTATATACCCTCTGGTTTCTAGACCTGAATCACAGATATTGGGATCTTCCTGTCAATCTGGATCGGAATTAACGCCAAGCGCATCTCACGTCGATCGCTCAGCTTCCCGGTCTGTATGAAGGTTATAAGGTGCACGTAGATTTCTTTTACGTGGACAGATCTTTCTATCTAAATCTGCCACGGAGTCTGCCGGCTCTGGAACTCAATTCTCAGGAACAAACAATGATAGAGCTAGAGGTCAACTCAAGGGACCAACCACTGGTTGGTGTCTATCTTTCAACTGATTTTACTGGGGGCTGGAGCTTGGTTTATAGGTTCGGTTTTGGACCCTGTAGGCAATAGGGATCTCGAGTTTTGATGGACTTATTTGAGCTCTCAATTGCTACGGGAACTAGGTAAGGTGGTGATTACTGTTGTGGCACATGGCTGTATGGAGCCTTCATAATGTGATATAACGGCCTTAGTAAGAGGTACTATTTTGGCTATACTGGAAGTATTTAGGGGAGAGAGACGGGATCTACTTTGCGAGGAGGTTTGGGACATCTTTGATAGGAGCGTCTCTCTTAGATTGCTCAGTCTTCATTCTATGGTATAGCTGAGGTGCTAATTTGGTTATCGGACTATGCAAGAAAGGTTAATTGGTTATTGTGGGTTAATAGAGGTTAGTAAGGGTGTTAGTCATACATGGTTAGTTCATTGATAGGAAGAATTCCTGTGCTACCTGGCAATGACCCGGAAGTCAAAACAGGGGTCAGGTATACCTCCGCAGGGGTAGGGGTCTCCCTCCTCGGGTGGGTGAAAGGGGTAGGTGCGCGTCCTCTCTCTGTGATGGTCGTCTGGGCGGCTGTGGCTGGGGGCTTGCCATATTACAAGTGTTTGTAATAACCCTCTGTTTATGAGACAGATGTGGGTGTTCGTAATACCAAAATCGAAGGTGCCTTGATCAGCTGGTTTAATTGGTTGGGTTGTTAATTGCATGGTTTGTTGGATGTGGTGGAGACTGGGTTGCTAACTCTGCCACATTTATCTGGAAGTATGGCAATAGAAGTTAGTCACTGGCGAGGCGGCTAGCCTCGCACTGACGATCATTTGGTACAGGGTTGTGAATGGGTTGTGAGGGAATAGATGGCATGCAAAGGGTTAGTAAAGTTCTAATGGTGTTCCTTCCTACTGGGGGAAGGTAGGCTGGATAGGAGTATATATACAAAAGGTTTGAGAATGTTAGTAACGGAAAAGTTAAGGATATTCAGGGGGTATGGTGGAGAGGCTTGGTTAGGAGGGAGTTGAGGAGCGTGGAGGGTTAACGAGAGGGAGAGGGTTAAGGGGGGCTACGTGGAAGTTTGACCCTAAGGTCTCTGGGCGTAGGGGTGGCATTAGGCTACAGTTGGTATCTTAGACTGGGGGTTACCGACAGGGAAGGTAGGGTAATCAAACGCTACCGGGGGATGAGCAATAGGTGGTGGTATATGAGTCTGGAAATTATAGAATCATGTGTGCTGTGGGGAAGATGAGGTTAGCTGTAGGTGTGTGCTTGACTGTGGATAAAAGTAGAGAAAAACATAGTGTACTATTACTCGTCAATACGAGGGGTTATGGACACTATTAGTTGACACGATTTCTTGCTGATCTAGTTGTCCCTGGGAACTGCGTTTTCTATGAAATATATACCAAAGAAAGCGGCAGTTCGTAGGGGTAGCTTCATTATTGTTTCGTGGTAGATATGCATCGAGACGATGGTAAAAGAGGGTTATCTATACAATCTCTGGTTGGGGTAAGAATTAGAGTTACTGCATGGTTGCTAACATCTTCAGTCATTATCTCTGTCTAGGTCGTACAGGAATAATGGTTATATATACAATGGTGTACCCGTGGGTATCATAGTTTCTTATCAATTATGACATGGGGGTTAACATATTACTTCTCGGATGGAAGAACATACATAGATTTATGGGGGCGGTTGGTCTTCAGAAACTTAGTCTGGCAAGACAGGGTGTTAACATATTACTTCTCGGATGGAAGAACATACATAGATTTATGGGGGCGGTTGGTCTTCAGAAACTTAGTCTGGCAAGACAAGGTGTTTTAGGGTATGTTGATATTGATATCTTAACTTAGGGACAGGGCATGGGTGTATTAAATTAAGGTGTATTCATGTTCATCATCATGTAGGTAGAGTCTGGCGGGTAAGAGGTGTAGGACACGAGGGATAGTGGATACGCGAGGTGGGGGAAGGGTCAGTGGTTAGAAGCGATAGGCAGGTGTGGTTTGGAGCTGCTTCGGCCTGTCTGAACTGGTTGGCTTGGTCACCTGGTCCTTTCGTTCTGTGGGCCTTTCCTTCGGGTGTTTCTGTTCCCGTTTCTTTGTTGTTCTCGCTCGTGGCTTCCGTGGTGGGCTTCTCGTTCTGGGGCATTTTACTTCCCTCTCCTTCGTTGTAGGCTCGTCCTCGAGCCTCAAGGGTGAAGTAAAGAGAAGTATAGTCATGGTGGGTCATTTGGAGGGTGTGTAGAAGGTCCCACCAGGCAAGAGAGCGAGGGTCAGGTTTCTTGTGCAGGTCTATGTAGACCTGTAGGAATGTGTCTTCGGTGTTGTAGAGGGCTTGATGTGGCCATTGTAGACGGGCTGAGCGTCCTGTGGACGTTTTTAATTTAATATGTCTTATGAACGGTGTGTATTCGTCCTCAGTGGGGGTAGGGATGGGAGCGACGAATTGTGTGGATGTGTTCATGGTGGAGGTCAGGTATTGAGTGATGTGTGTGGGACTGACAGGAGGCCTCTTCAGTGTGATGAAGGGGTTAACAACTGAAGGGGAGGGACTAACGCGTGAAGGCGGAGCTGGGGGTGAAGAGGGGATATGAGTCTGGGGTTTTTGGGGTTGTCTTGGGTACACGGTGTTGCAGGCTGGGAAAATATATGGAGGCAATGTGCAATATTGGTATAGGTAAGGTGCGTGATGGAGGTGTGTGAGAAAGAGGGGGTGTGTGTGTTGTGTGGCTTGGGCTTTTAGTGGAAGAAAGGGGTTTTGTTTTTACATAAATGTCTTCAAATCTGATGGGTCTGTTGATGATTCTACCTTTGGAGGTTCTGGTGGGAAGGTAGATTTTTGTAGTGGGACTTGAGTCGCTCGACGATGTTTTATATTGAGGGGAAGAAAGCTTTACAGGTGGAGGGCATTTAGTGGGGGTGATGTAGGGGGTTATTTGAGAGGTAGATGCGTGTGGAGGTTTTTGTCGAGTGAGGGTGGTAGGAGGAATGGGAGAGGATTGGGCGGGGGGATTGATGGGGGTTGTCGGAGGAGCGACTTTGTGGGGGATTTAAGTGGGGGGTGTGGAGGTCGGGTACGTCATTTTGGAGGGGCTTTGGTTGGAAGTTACTTGTGTGGTAGACGTGGTGGGTGAGGAGGGGTTGGTCTTTGGCATAGAGTAGTCTTTAGGTGGAGGTTGGTTGGGGGTTTTATGAGATGATGAGGTTGGTTGATGCGTGGGTGGGGTCGCAGGGATAGTGGAGGGGAAAGGGGTGGATGCGGGGGGGCTAGACGAGTGGGTAGTGAGGGGAGGTTTAATTTGGAGGGTTGGGGGTAGGAAAGTGTGTTGGATGCGTTCTTTGGTGGGGTTGGTGATTTGATGGTGGTGAAAATAGGTGGTTTTGTGGAAGTTTGGTTGGGGGGGGCAGATCTAGAAGGTCATTCGGGGTGATGAGGTGGGGGTTGAGAGGGGATGAAGTTGAAGGGGAAAGTATTTGCTCTCGTGGGAGGGTGGGGGTGGTTATTTTTGGAATATAGTTAGAGGGGTGATGGTGTTTGCTTGTGATTATTCGTCTTCTTTCCCTTTGTGGAGGAGAATTCGACGAAGAAGAAGAGGAGGAGGAGGATAGTGGTCTGGCAGCTCTACGGAACTTTGTTATCAGGGTGTGTTTTCTGGAGGGTTTAAAGGATTTCAGTCGTGGGCGTAAGTTGTAGCGTGAGGTGACTGGGGTAGATTGTGTGGTGAGGTTGGGTGTGTACTTGGTTTTAGGTGGGGGTGGTGGTTTTCTTACTGTGGTGCCTGGTGGAGGTACTTCAGGGCTAGACGAGAGGGTTTCTGTTGTGGTCGGGGTTGTGGGTGGAGGTTTTCGTACTTTGATATTTTGGGGAGGTACTTGACTATCAGAAGTGAAGGAATTGGTCATGGTGGAGGAAGGTGTGATAGTGGGGGCTTGGGGTTTGCGGAGGTTAGTTTGGGGGGTATGTTGAGGAATGATCGGCAGGTTCTGTGCTGGAGGGTTTAGGCCTTTAGGGGTTTGTAGGGGAATATTCATAGCCTGAGTGGGAGGGGTAGTAGGGGTGTTCAATTCAGGGTCGGACGTGTGGGGTGGGGTAATGTCTTGTGGTTTTAGAGGTTTAAATGCTCGGACGAATCTATTTCTGAACGTGCGAGTCACGCCGTGATAATCAATGATGACTTGATAGGCATTTGGGACTTTGATGATGGTGTAGGGTCCGACATAGCGAGGGCCTAATTTGTAGGTGACAGGGAGGTTGGCTACCATTACGGGGTCATGGATGGCGAAAGGGTTTTTATCATCGGGGTTATCATTTTTGGTGTCTTGACAGGTTTGGGCGGTATGGAGGGTGTTTTGCAGATGTTGCAATGGGTCAATTGTGGAGGTGTTGGAGGGGAGGTGAGCGTGATGGTGGAACGGCAGTAACAGGGGGGGTACGCCGTAAACACGTTCATGAGGTGAAATACCGTCTTCTCGGGGAAAGGTGTTCATGCCCCATTGTATCATTTTTATCTGTGATGGCCAGTCTGAGGTGTTAAGAGCAATCATTTTGGTACGTAGCTGGTTGTTGATGGTGCGATGGCTGCGTTCGCATATAGCATTTCCTTGAGGCCAGTACGGGGATGAGTGTTTGATCTTAATACCGCATTGTTGGGTGAACTGGTGCCAAACGTGTCCACTAAATTCGGGGGCATTGTCGGATAGAAGAGCAAGGGGAAGGCCGAATATAGGGAACACTTCTGTGGCAAGCAGTGCGGCGACGGTGGTGGCTGTGTGGTCTTTAACTGGGCAGGCTATTAAAAAAAATTAATATACGTCAACAAATGTGACGATATAGCGGTTGCCAGCGTAAGAAGGAAACGGGCCCATGATGTCGAGGGATAGGACTTGGAACGGTTTGTTGGCAGAAATGGTACCAGCTGGGCCTGGGGTGCGTGATCTATCCTTCCCCAATAAACAAGGTTTGCAGGATTCTGTCACGCGTTGTGCAATCTTGAAGGGGTTGGGGGTCCAGTACTGATCCGCGAAGATTTTTAACATCTTCTTTTGTCCAAAGTGTATGCCGTTTCCCTCGTGGATGGCAATCATGTAGTCGTGGGCAATGGTGGGGTCTAGGACTATGTGACCGGAGGCACATATGGCAAGTTGATCTCCCCAGCGAGTCAGTTTCTTGAAGATATTTAACGGTATCCAGGGTGGTCTGATCCTTGTTTCCCAAGATTGAATTAGTGAGGGGGCTGGGGGGGAATTATGTTGGTTGATGGGGGTATGTAAGAGCTCCGTGTTTTGTAAGCGGCTAGGTTGGTGGGGTAGTCTTTCGGTACTGGCAAACATGACAGGGCGTCTGCATTGGTGTGAAGTTTACCTGGACGATACTGTATTGTAAAATCGTAGTCCTATAGTGTCTCTCTCCAGCGTACCAAGATGGCTGAGTTGGTTTCGCACCTACGCAACCATTGCAAAGATTGATGGTCGGTTATTATATCTAGTTTCGCGCCCAACACAAATGACCTGAAGTGGTTGAGTGCCCAAATGATCCCTAGGCACTCTCTCTTGGTGGCTGCATAATTCTGTTGGGCTTGGTTGAGTGTGGAGCTGGCATACGCTATCACATGTTCCTCTCCGTCTCTTACTTGAGCTAAAACTGCACCAATGGCGTACAGAGATACGTCGGTATAAAGACGGAAAGGTTTATGGTAATCAGGGAAAGCGACAATAGGGGATTGGATCAGCTTTTGTTTCAAAGTGTTAAAAGCGAGGTCTCTTTCAGGTGTCCAGGTGAATGTGGTGTCCTTGTGGGTGAGTTGGTGGAGGGGTCTGGCTATTGCGGCAAAGTGTGGGACGAAACGTCTGTAGTATGTGGCTAAACCTAGAAAAGAACGTACTCCTTTAACGGTGGTGGGTGGGGGTTGGTTTTGTATGGCTTGAAGTTTCTTGGGGTCTGGTGCAATGCCATGTTCAGATATTACGTGGCCGAGGAAATCTACCTTATTTCGTGCAATCTCGCATTTTGAGGGTTTCAATTTCAGCCCGGCGGCTCGGATTCTTTGAAGAACTTGTTTCAACCTGAGGAGGTGTTCTTCCCAGGTTTGTGAGTACACAATGATATCGTCTAGATACGCTAGGCAGGTTTCCCAGGTAAGGCCATGTAATACCGCTTCCATCGAACGGGAGAAAGTGGCGGGTCCGTTGCAGAGGCCAAAAGGTAGGACGTTAAATTCGTAGTGGTAGCCACCACTAGTGGAGAATGCTGATTTTTCTTGGTCCTCTGCCTTGATGGGCACTTGCCAATACCCTGCTTGCAAGTCGAGGGTAGTGAACCATCTGGATCCGTATAGGGAGTCAAGGGAATCGTCTATCCTGGGTAATGGCGTAGCGTCCTTAATGGTTACGTCATTCAATCTCCTGTAATCTACGCAAAAACGGGTTGACCCATCTTTCTTTTTTACTAGGACAACAGGGGAAGACCAGGGGCTGATGGACGGGGTAGCAATTCCGGCCTCTAACATCTCTTGGACTTGGCGTTCCTCTTCCTGGTGTTGTATGGGATTATTTCTATGGGATGGTTGTCTTATGGGGGGGCCTGTGGTGTTAATGATGTGTTGTTCAACATCGGTCTGTCCTATTTCAGTGGGTTGTTGGGCAAATACGTCACTGAACTCTAGCAATAGTTCGTACATGCTGTGTTTTTGGTGGTCGGATAATGTGTCAGGGAGAGGGGGTAATTTGAGACTGGTAGGGGTTTCATTGGAATCTATGGGGAGGTCATCAAAAGTTTCGAGGTCTCCTATGATGAGGCCTTTTGGTAATGTCAGGGATTCTTCAGAGATATTGGCCACTAGAATGTGGTTTATGCGAGCGGAAATGATGGCGGGTTGTAGGAGGCAACAATTGGGGTTGGTGGACGTGGTAGTGGGGGAAAATATCATGTGAGTTTGGGGTATGGGTCGAAGGTTAACCCATTTTTGATGGCGGGGGGCAATTTGACATTTATCTTGAACTACAGCTGGGCTAATGATGGTGGGGGACCGACTGGTGAGCAGGTGCTCGGTACGCATGAGGGGGGGGGAATCACTTTGGTGGGGGTCACGCGTGAGGGGGGGATTAACGGCGCGTGTGGGAGGATCAGAGTGGTGAGGTGTGAGTGATTTAGAAAACGGAATTTGTTGGTGGGACTGTGGAGGGTTGGTGGGGCAAGAGTTAGGCATAGAACATGGGTTATTGGTGGAGGACTGATGTACTGATTTGTGGTTGTTAAAAGGACGAATTTGGGGAGTTTTGTCGGTGGCAGTGACGGTTTGTTTAGAGGTTATATGGGATTGGTGGGTTTGTCTGTCATGAGGGGGTGAGTCAAGTGTGGGGTTTTGAAGTTTTTTAGGGGTGTGAATTGTGTGGGGGTGGAAGGGAGCTACTGACGGAAAGCTGTCACAAGGGAAATTTTGTTGGTTGTGGAATAGCTGAGCATTTCTGGGGGCATGGGGAAAACATTGTTGGGTACATAGGTCGGCATTTTCCCTGGAAACATGTGTACATAAATATTTGGTAGAATGGTTTTTACATACATAAGAGTCTGTCCTGGAAACATGGGAGGATTGATCCTGGACAGAGTTAGGAGAAATGGGGGGTTTACATCATTGAGTTGCTTGGACTTGTCTTCTTTCGTTTGCTGAGGCATTTTTTCAACGGAATGAGTGATATTTTGAAAGAACTCGGGGCAAGGGGGGGGGGGGGGGGGGTTTAGGAGTTACCTTAGTGCTAGCTGCAACTTGGTAATCTTGACTCAGAGTGTGTTGAGGGTGGAGGTGTTTTTTCTTTTTGTGAACTGGTTTCTGTGTGATGGGTTTGTCAGAGGCTTTGGGTTGGATTTTTTTTTTGAATGAGATCAGCCTCTGGCCGCAGTCAACATGGGCCTGGAATTTTTGAAGGAGGTCAAGTCCAAGGAAACCATCGTAATGTTTACAGTGGGAGGAAAATACTGTGAACGGGTGATAACAACGGGCAGGGGGGGCAGGAGTAGTTACTGACAGGGGCAAAGTGTCTCCTAGGAGATTTAAGTAGGTATCAGCAGCTGAGATTAGTTCTGCTTTCGTAGGTAACAAGGGGCCAAATAGTCGGTGGTGTTGATCATAATAAGACTTGAACAAACATGACTTAGCAGCTCCCGTGTCGATTAACAAGCGGACAGGAATGTCCTTGATTTTGGCCATGTAGTAAATGGGGGCAGTGCGATCAGTTTTGGCGTCCCCCGCCGAGGCCATCGTGGGCGGGGGATACTTTAAAAATCCTATCTACCTCCTCCAGGGTTTCCTCGGTATCGTCTGAGGTCATGATATGGGCTATGTCTTCGGTGTGCATTTCCTCCATTTCTTCCTCTTGTCCCCACTCCTCTTCATTTACAGAAATGCGAGGAGTAAAGGGGCGAGGTTTGGCAGAGTCACGAATTTGATGGAGGGCACACTTAGCACTACAGGCAGGGAAATCATAGGGGTTGATAATCACTAATGTAGAGTTCTTACTTTGGTAGGTGTTGTAGGTTTTGTTCCGGTTGAAGATTCTGCGTGGCTGGGTAGGTTGGAACCGGGGCCTACTGGGTTGGGGCTTGCCGGAAGGGTAGGTAGGTTTGTTGTGGAAGGATGAGGAGGGGTAGGCATTCTTGGAGTTGAAGGTTTGAGCCTTGGGGTTTTGGTTGTCGAGGTGCTGCGGGTGTGTGGGGAACCTCTTGATTACAGCGATTTGGGTGGGTGTTTCTGTGTGCACGGCCAAAATACGTCGGATCGTGATGAGATCTTTTTGATATCCAACGAAATCGTGCACACGGAAATGATCCTTTACTGCTGAGGGCAATATTGATACAAGGTTGACCAGAATCTGCTGTTCTTGCTGGATTCTGGTCAATGTGGGGAAAGACACTTTGATATGTTGGGTGATCTTACTCACTGTGGCATCTAGATCGCCTTCGAATTTAGTGTCTTGGAGACGGGTGTGGGCCACGAAAACGCCCAACGAAGGCTTAATGGCCTCTATCACTATTGGGCGAAATTCGTTCCATGTGAGAGCAGGGTGCACTTGGTAGGCAACCAGGGAAACGGCTTTTCCCAGGTGCGTTAATGTCACGGCTATCTTTTCTGCGTCCGTGGTATAAACTAGGTCAAGTACGGGTTTCACTATGCTCATGAACGTTTCGATCTCGTAAGTCTCCCCATCATAATGTGGGATGGGGATGTGAGAACGGTGCGCCATGATGTTATCGTGTTCTGGCTGTTCCAAACCTGCAATGTAATGCAACCTTTTATCCGAATCAAGAACCACCGCTGCCACCAATGTTATGCCCTGTTTTTCTACAGGATTAACTTGGGTACTGTGAGTTCTAACTGACTGGGTATAGAAGGCTGCATGCACAAAACAAGGTATGAGGAATAGAGAACACAAAATAAACACACGGTAACAAGACACACGATCACTTTTATTGATGTACACACTTCTGTAGTTTCTTGATGATGATTAATATGAAGCATAAGAAGATATGAATACTCGTACAAGACAAATGATAGAATTGAACAACACTAGCATTAAGTGGATCTGGATGGAGCCTAGTCTCCCACTTCCAACGTTCAGGTATTAATCTTCTGATCACTGGCTTTATTCACAAGTTTATATACTGGAGACCATAAATGTTACTTATAGCTTCATATTCACTATTAAATTTATCACTGGTAGCTCTGGTGCACAAGTAGTAGTTCACAGACTATATTAGACACGCGTATTTTAGAGCACGGGAATTCTAGTAACCTCAGGGGAGTACTGATCTAAGTTTTATATTCTTGTATCAGAAACACATAGAACGCAAATCAGTGGGCGAACATCAGATATCACTAGGGTTTGCTGCTATGTAATAATATCTGGATATATGAGTAATTACGAGAGTTAATATCACCTGTTAACCCGTGGAGCCCCGGCTAGTTTTGTAATGTTTGCGCACCAGAACCCGGCCGGTTTTCAAAAAATGGTTTTATTCCAGAAACAATAGCGAATGGGTTAGGAATGAAGAAACCAAATACCGCTCAAAAAGCTTAAAAATGGTCCTAAGAGCCCCGAAAACATTTTACAAGAGTAAAAATTGAAGGCACTTATCCCAAAAAACATGTTATTGCGCTCAGCGAGCACGTGGACTTTCAGAGTTTTTCAACCATCGGCACGGTTGCGTGGGATATGTACACAGTTCCCATATCTGAGCCCTCTTGAGTGGCTACACCTAGGTTACGGTCGGCGCAATTATGTGACGCGTCAGGCGCGTCTCTGGGCTGTGCGTTACATACATCCCGACGAGTTCAGACGCGGCGCTGGGCTGTACGGGTTAATTAATAAACCACTGATACGCTTAGAACGGCCAAATGGAATGGGTATATATGAATTATACTGGGGCAAAGATATAGCCACTTCATAGAAATATTAATAAGTGAGTTCTCTAAATAGCACTGT